>VZRH01000792.1:212417-288484 GCA_013397555.1 Urocynchramus pylzowi | reverse complement strand
TGCTTTGCTCTTCCAACTTGCGGAGAGCAACCTGCGCTCCGCCGGCCTCGCTGCTCCCCCTCCCGCTGGCCGGCCCGGGGCCGGAGAGTCCCCGCGGGCAGCGCTCGGGGTGCTGCGGACGGTGAGGTGCCGCCGGCAGGCGAAGCGCCGCCGCGGTCGGGCCGACCCCGCGTACCCCTCGCCACTTCCCCAGAAGTTTGGAAAGTTTGCGAGCGCGCATCTTGCAGAGGCGCCGGGTGCGCGGTGTGCGCCGCGCTGCGAGGACGAGGAAGAGGAGGATGAGGAGGAGGGCGGCTTAGCTCCGGACCGGCGAGGCGGTGTCGGCGTGCCCCCGGGTCTGTGCCAGGGTATCCGGGTAAAGGAGAGGCACGGACGAACAGCGGTGCGGGGATTATCTCCTCCAGCCCCGCATGAAGTCCCAGATTAAATTGTCGAGGCTTAATCGATTCACCGCGACTCAGTCATCCCCATGTAATCTCCCCCGCGCCGCGCTCTGCCTCCTCAAGCGCCGGGGAAAGAAAAACCCGAAACAAACCGAAAATGAAATAAAATCTAGCTCCGGGCTTGAGGTGATGTGAGCAGCAGGAGTGAGAGAGCGGGACGGCCCCGCCGGGCGCCGCAGGTGCTTAGGGACGTCCTGCAAAGATCCGGAAGAGCAGCAGCTCTCCGAGGGGGCTTTTACAGCCACATCGGTGCATAAAAACCTTGCGCTGGGACCAGTGATGCTGCATTAAAGCATCAGTGTTCACAACTTTTCACAGTTAAAGCGATGTGTCTTGCCTTTATTGTTTATCTGTTTTAGACAGCAACTCTTACGGTGGGTGCCACTAATATTTTTTAAACTAATTTTCAGTTGCAGCTAGTCTTCACTTCTTTATGTGTTAATCCATTAATGGTTGTGTATTCGTACGGGTGGTTTCAGGGATTTGCTGCTTCTAATTTATTCTTCACTGAAACATTATATCATAACAGTGGGCGTCATGGGTAAATATTACATAGCACCTTGCACTGTCTGTGTAACTTCATAGTCAGGAAAATATCGTTATGAAAGCTTAAGATGAACTTTCTCCTGGAGGATTTTAGTGTTTCTGGAAAACTCCCGAGCGTTTTAACTACATTCAGCTAAGCTCTGACTCTGCTTGAACTTTGTGAATTTAGTATAAAGTTTACTTAAAGTTGGCTCAGTTCAGAGAGTGTGTGTGTTATACTTCCCATAAGTATGTGAATTATCATCCTTTCTCTAGGACCTGAAGTCCTGGGTTTTTGCCTGTTTTGCTAGGGAGTCAGCCAGGATGTGGAGCTGCTAAGGCTGCACTGATGAGGATGCAGTGATTCCCTGGAGCATGCTGAGCGCTTATGTTAATGCTCTTGTATAATCGGGTGTCAGAGTTGAAGTCAGCATCATAAAGCTTGACACTTTCAAAGGCAGTTTTTGATTTGCTCAGGAAGGAAGTGTAAGATGATGGTCATTTTCTGTTGAAAAGAAAGTGTTGCAAATCAGCAGCATCAGCTATTCTGATTCTGTCCTTCCTCCATTTCTCTGCCATTAGACGGCTGACGTTTTTTGTGGACAGTGCTTGCAGGCTGTTAGGACAGCTTCCTTGAAGAATTCAGTATTAAAAAGTTGGCATAAGTTCATTTTTTGACATAGAAGGCAAGTAACAGCTTTCATGCAAAGCATTCTGCACTCTAAAATGAATATAGTAGAACCTTGCTAATCCACAGTTATGACTAGCGGTCTCGCCTCGCCTCTCTGCAAAGATTTAATAACAGATGCTGCAGTGAGGGCTTGTATTGCTAAAATGTTATTATTTTTTCACAGTATGCTACAGCTCCCTTACTAGAATACTACCACATAGTCTCTTCAAAAGCAAAGATAAATGGCAACTGTCAGAAGAAATGAAAGTGGTTACAGTCTTTGCTGCAACTTAGCTCTTTTTTTGTTTATTTAGTTGCTATCTACTAATTCAGTATTGCAGAAGGACACACTCGTCATGAATGCCTGCAGACATTCTGTACATTATTTATACATTCAATAAAAAATACTTTTGCAAAGTTCCTTACAAAGTATGATGCTTACTCTGCCTGCCATCAGCTGATTACTGTTAAGCAAGACAGTATTTGAACAAGTGACCTGTTAATGAAAGACTTTGCTGCCTTAACCCCAATGAAAGCAGCCAGTCTTTGCATTGGATGTTTTACAGTACAACTCTCAGCATTTTTTTCAGCTTCTTTTCTTGTTAGTTAGCTTTGTTTTATTGCATGCTTCCAGAAGAAGAGCTGATTTTAACAAATGCTTCCAGAGAAAAATGATATGTAAAGACAATTCATAGAATTTTTTTTCTTTATTTTATTTTTTTTAAAGGAGTGGAAGAAATACATTAAGCTCAAAGGAAACAGGATGGCCTCCAGAGTATTGGAGAAAATTTTGCTGCATGTCTTTATGTTATATTCAAACAATTGAAAATAAGCACCTGATCCCAAACATATTTAAAGTAGTCTTGAATGTCTATTTCTTTAAGTAGATATGTATGTATTTATTTATATTACTCTGTGTTGTTTGGAAGAGGAACACTATGATCCAGTGCTTCTCAAGTCTGCCACCTTATTCTGTGTTCTTAAATCTGTGGCAAGTTTTTCCTTGTCTTGGAAGCATAGGCTTGAGTCTTGAAGCTCTGTTCTGTCCCAGGCACATTGCAGCCAAGGGGAGGGCTGTCATTCCTGCAGTGGGGTTTTGGATCAGGCCCTGCAAACCTCAGGAGGCACTCAGCAATCTGAAAGCGTCACCACACACATTTGGCACCTCATTGGAGGTACTCAGCACTTTGTAAACCAAGGAGCTAAACTAGTTTCTTTACCCTTTACAGCTGCGGCTGAAAATTTGACAGTGATGAGCTCCAGATGATCACATATCCTCTTAAACACCTCACCTAGTAAAATAAATGAAGAAGAAATATGCAATAGGATTATTCCTTTGAGCTCCATGATGAAGAGATAAATAACTATAAAAGCAGAGGGGGCAGCTGCATCCCTCAGGGATGTTCACCTGCGTGAACAGTTCATTGAAAGTGCTGCCATGGAGTACTCGTGTGTGGATCAAGGGCAAACACATAAATGTGACAGGGGCAGAGGTCAGGTTGATGATGTGCACATGGAGTTTTAAAAAAATAATTTGCATCGTGTAAATCATCCTGTGCTGCAGTACTAGGAGGATGAGATTTTTGGTTGCAGAGATGTCTTGAGAGAAACTAGGGAGCCTGTAAATTAAATGGATCCTCTCTTTTCTCTCTTTTCTGTACTGTAGAAATCTGATGTTTACTTATTATCCTCTTGTAATGCTGTTGATTTGGTGAGTTAGAGAAATGGTGGCTTTGATGGCAAAGCAGAGGATGTGGTTGCATGGATTGTAAAGTGGGCTTGAATCACTGGGAGGATCAGGGTACAATTCCTTGCTTTGTCAAGAGAGAGCTGTACCGGGAGATAGGCAAATTGCTTCTGCCTTTGTGTCCTCCTTACTTTATTTTGTAGTCTAACAATTATTTACAAATCCTATAAACAAGAAGCATGTCCCCAACCTTTCTTTGCTGTGGGATGTATAGTCAAAACCATCACTGGTGATGTAGGTCTTGCAAAGCCAGTACTTGTCACAGCAAGAATGTATCTGGTTTGTGAATTCCTGCAATTAGTATTTCTGCTCTCCGTCCCCTCTGCCCACAGAAAGCTGTTGTGTGGTCTTACTTTCTAACAAAGGCTCATGCAAGTGGAACTAATTTTCCTGCCAGTCTTAAAATATCATAAACTGAAGACATGGCAGGTGGGTGGTGCAACAAACCATTTACTGTGGGAAGGGCAAGTAATTGCCATCTGTGTAACTGATAAATAAAACTGAGAATTGGAATATATACAGGTAGCATGCTAAAAGAATAGCCCTTAGCGTGTTAAGCATGTGCCCAGATTTACTAAAAATATGCAAGCCTTTCTCAGCTGGGGGAAAAATAGTCAATTCATGACAGCTTTTAAAAATCCTACTTTTTCTTTGGAGAGACCTTAGTCATCCCAGGAGTTTGGTGTGTTTTTTTTTGGTTTTTTTGTTTGTTTGTTTGTTTGTTTTTTTGTTTGTTTTTTTAGTGCTAGATAAGCAACTTTGTTTGCAAAACTATATTCTTTTTGACCCTCCTGAAGAATTCCTGTTCTGCATTCATACTAGCCAATTAAAAAAAAAAAAAAAAAATCAAAGCCAAAGCAGAAATAGGGGGAGAATGAGACTCATATTCCCAATTGATTTTGATTCAGGGGCTGCTCTTCATGCTGTGTGCAGACTGCTAAAGTAGTGTGAGCAGGACTTTGGTCAGCCACTTCCAAGTCTGCAGTTTCATGGTGCCAGTATTTCAATTTTTTGTTTATTGTCAAAATATTAAGTCTATGCAGGCGCTTATTTGTCCAGTTACTTGATGTCATGATCCCCGTAAACATGATTGTTATGGAAAATAAATAAAAATATGCACATAAATTTTCTTTTCAGTCCTAAAAAACAATGACTTACCAAAAAGAAAGGTTTATTACATGTAGACAGATATTGCTACACACAAAAACTTTAGCTGATACAGACTTGTTTATATTTGACATACAGATACTTTGTTTAATTTACAAACTTACCCTTTTTGATACAGTTTCACCACTATGATTTGCGGAGGCTAGAGATCACTACATGTATTCTTCTGGCAGATATTTTGTTTAATTAGTTTTCTGTTTTGTTCAGTTGCAATCAGTTGTGAGGAAAACTATAAAAAGCATTGACTTCAACATTACTGTATGAGTACCTGTAATGGTAAATGTAGTTATCTATGCAAACATGGGCTAAAGTCCATGTTTTCTGGTAAGGTTTGGGTGGTGTTTCTGCAGAGTAGTCAGACTACATTTTATGAAAATAAAGGGAGCATGAGGTCAAAAATCCTGACAGCTCAGACCTTTGATAAATGGCAGATATATTGCAAAGTGAAAAGTAGATTTCCCATAGGGAGGATTTTTCTTAAAATTCCTTGAGATGATACTGTGATTATAAAAACAAACAGAAACCAAACCCAATAATCATATTTGAAAGGAACAGCAGAATCCCACATGGAAAGCAGAATGATTTTAATCTGATTGAAGTAACTCAAGGGTTTAAAATTTCTTTTTCCTTTTTCTTTTTTATTGGTATAAAGTTTCTGGCTTACTTCATCTATTTGCTTCTACCAGCCTCTGTTTTCCCTCTCTACCAGCCTTACATCTGGCTGTAAGTCACATTGCTGCCTGCTGAGCTTTATCCACATTTCAGCAAATTCCAATTGCTAAAGGAAAGGGAGATAGCACCTCTTCTCATTCCCTAGGTAGACACTTAAAATTGATATAAACTTTAATTAGTAAATGTGTGTTTCAAACGTGCTTCCAAGTCCTCCTCCATGAACCTGCAGCCATACCTGATTTTTCCTGGTTTGCTGGTTTGACTGGCATTACCGGCTTGCTTAGGAGCAAGCTGTTATAGCAATACTACTGTGCTGACATTAGGACAAGCTCAGTTTAAATCCAAGAGGGAAATTTGGCAATGTACACTCTAGAGAGACAGCAGATTGAAATCCTCCCTCTGATACTGCTGGTGTATTACACGTGCATGATAAACAAAGCCATAAGGGATGTGTTTAGGCTGGGATAGCAGTTCACGTATCACACTGGGAACATAATGCATTCTTCCCAAGCTGATGGTCTTAGAAATCTACTGATATAGATCTTTGGAGAAAGAATTGAGGACATCCCTTTTGACTTTATTAAAATTCAGTAGAGTAGAAGATATTTTTTTAAAGAATGGAAGGGGGAAATTATGAGCTTTTCATGAAAACAGTAATTGTCCTGCTAAAATGGGAAGCTCTGTAAGGTGTGGACCACCTTATGAATTTAAAACTGCCTAGATTACAGAAGCTTTTATGCCAAGTCCTTTGCCTGTCCAAATATAATATTTTATGATTGTGTCAGTTAAGACCAAAGGTTGTTCACATAAAGGAGAGAGACTCGGCAGTACAATCAAGTGGGATTCTGTGTTCTGAAAACTCAAAACTTCATTTAAACTTCATTAAAACTTCATTTATGAAAAAGCAGAAAGTATAGGTTGAAGCTATTCTGCAGTATATGACTTCCTGCCGTAGCTCAGAATGAAACCTGATAATCTGCAACATCTTCAGAATATTTATTCTCAAAATCTCACATTCCTTACCAAACATTCCCATCCCCAACCCCCTGTCCCAGTAATAATAATTTAAAACTCTAACAAATCACCAATGACAAAACCACTTTTCAAAAAAGAATGTGTGGGATCCTTTGCTGTGCTTTACTTCTTTAGTAAGGAGGAAATTCTCCACTGCAAGGGTGGTGAGACACTGGAAAAAGTTGCCTGGAGAAGCTGTGGGTGTCCCATCCCTGGAGCTGTCCAAGGCCTGGCTGGCTGGGGCTTTGAGATACCTGGTCTAGTGGAAGATTTCCTGCCTTTGGCAGGGGCATTGGAATTAAATGAACTTTATGGTCCCTTCCAAACCAAACCATTCTGTGATTCTATGATTCAGCAATTTAGTCTAAGCTTGGACTTCTGCAGTAGGAAGGAGATGGGGATGATCTCTGGATTGATCCCTGACAATCTTAACAGACATGTTTGAGAAAGCTGGGTGTATCTGCTGGGCTTGCTGACTTTAGTGTGATGAGTAGAGAAGTGCTGGGCTTGTGAATCCTCCTGGGTGTCATCAGCCCTGGGTGAGGCTGTTGTGGAAAGAGGAGATGGGCTGAGGTGCTGCTGCCTTGCAGGACTGAGAGCCCTTGGCAGAGCTGGTGATGCTCTGCGCAGCCCTGTCACCACTCCTGAGAGCTCTAAGCAAGAATTGAGGTGCAGTTGATGCCTGGGGGAAATTTAAGGCTTGGCCACAGACAGAGCATGAGATTCCAAGAGCTGTTGGATTAAATTGAAGCTGAATAGTAGAGCCAAAGAACTTTTGCCAGTTACCTCACCAGTATCTTCTGAAATACCACTTGCCTTACAGGGGTGATTTTGCAGTTTCCTACCTGCAAGGTGAGAATAATAGTACTTCACTATCTCTTAGGATGGCTTTTGCCTAAAAATTAGCTTTGCATTTTGATATTAAAGTAATGGTTGTCACCATAACACCTAAAAGAGGCAGGACTATAGAAAATCACATCTGTGATTTCTTTGTTCCTTTGACAGTACAGCCCAGTAATTAGAGAAGAAAAGACTCTCACAGGTCATGCAAACTTGTCTGCTTGTTCTGATGTTTGTTTTGATCAGGGCTCCTTTTAATGTGTAGTCCAGTTTAATTTAAATGCCTAAACTCTGGCACTTCAAGATCACTGAACAGTCTTAAGATTATGTGACTAAAAACAGTATCAGTGAAACTTGACCTGTATTTAATATGATTTTTCTGCCTTTGTTTAGCAGTTTAATCAAACAACTGTGTTTCTTTTTCAGTGTTTATATTTTTTCTGCTCTTGTAGACTAATAATTATTTCTCTGAATAACATTTTTTTTAACTTTTAGTTTTTATTTGTAGCTCACTTTTGCTAGCACTTTAATTGCACCATCTGGATGGGACAGTACCCAGATATAATAGTACCTAGTGTGTATCTGACAGGCACATTTTTAGAAATGTACTTGCACACTGAGATTATTGTTAATTTCTGGCATCCTTCTAATCATCATCATGATTATCTGTTTTCCTAAAAGAAAAATCACAGAACAGTAAATAGTATTTTTTTTTTTTAAGGGAAGTCATAAAAACACTTAAATAATTTACTCATTAGCAAAAAAAGCTGATTTTGGTGGCTTCTGTGCAGTAACATTATCAAAAGTTTGTTCTAGTAGATGAAGTAGATGTATTTAATGTTTTTTTTCCCCCATTCACTTAATGAACTTTGTTTCTTTGTCACTGGAGGCACAGTAAAGTTGCATGAGTGCTGCAGCATCATATTTGGGAGCACCAACCCCTGATGTGTCCTCACTCCTGGTGCAGCAGTAGGCCCATGTTCACTGGCCAGTGTGCTACATTTTAGCAGATGGCAAGCTACACTTTGTGAAAACACTTTTTAAAAATCACAGTAACTGTCTCTGGTGTGGTCCCTGGACTGAAAGTGCCCAGGGAAAGAGCAATCTTCAATCTTCCCCCTGCATGTGTATGAGCAAGGTGTGTACTGGGGTTCTGCTCTCAGTGGGTAGCATTTAGGTGCTGTGTAATACCAATAAATAATGATGATGATGATTGAGAATTGAGCTGTTCCACCTGTAAATTTTACCAGTGCAGAGCTTGGCCTCCCTAACTGAGCTCTGGTGGAGAAATGTTGCTTTTCTCAGGTGGTGAAGAAGAGCCTGTTTATGATTAATGCATTCCCATGCTTCCCTCCACCAACAATTGTCACTGCAATACAGATGCCCAAGGGAATGGAGCTGGAGGCTGAGAGGAGTATGTTGGAATCACTCTTTCAGCTTTCGGCACTGTTTCACAGGGGTAAATGCTGAAGAAATTGTTGTTTCTTCATTGAAAACACAATTGTATCAGTGGTAGTAGGTTGCCTTAAAATCCTCAGGGGGCGCAATAAGGTATTTTTCCTGTGTTTGCTAGCAGAAAGATACCTTGTAACTTGGTCTTTTCAGAGGATTGGAACTGTTTGTGAAGTCTAACACATCTAAATCTGCAGCAGCACTCATTAAATCTTGCCATTTATGGAGAGCAGAATACTTTTCTCTCAGCTCTTGTTTTATGCTCCCAGCAATTGTTTTGGATGTTCAGCCTAAGGAGGCACCAGTGTTAACATAGGAAGAGATAAGAGTATAACCCTGAGGAAACTTGTGAGCCCCTTTAGTATGGGCAGCTCTATTTTATGCATGGTTTTTGAAAGGCTCCATGGATTTCTGAAGGGCTCCAGAAATACACAAAAATATATATTTCTGATATAAAACCAGAAATAAACCAAACAAAGGAAGCATGTGCCAGGAACAGGCGGATTAGTGGATTTCTTTCTCAGTGCAGAGATCTTTACTTCAATTACCACCACCAGTCAATGGGGATCCAAATGGATGTCATGCACCTATGCAGTGCTCTAACAGTCAGCCTGGTCAGAGCTCATGAGGTGAATTCTGGGGACATTTGTGGCAGCAAATGCCTGGAGATTCCCACAGACCTGGCTGGTGATGCTGCAGCACATTGGACTGCTGGAGCAGTTGGATGTCATAGAAGGACTAATGCTCTTGTGCCCACCTCACCTCAACCTGCAGTAATATTCCAAATGGAAAAGGAAGTCAAAATCAGATTATTAGGATCTGCTATGCATTTGTGTGTTTGTACTTACAGGATCTAATCTTGATGATTCTTAACTAAAGACACCCCAGTATCCTACTCCATGGCGGGATGGAGTCAGTAAACTTCTATCTGTAAGTTCCCAGCTGGTTTTGGGAGGGATCCCTCTGTGCTCTTTCTGAGCACTTTTGGGGGCCCTGTTTAGAGTAGTGAGGGTTCACATTAGATGTGGCTGCCATGCATGCTCTGCATGTGCTAAGTGAACTTCATTCCTTCTGGTCTCTCTCATTGTAGTCTTGTAACCTGCACTAGTTTAATTGCTGTGCATAGGGCTTTGGAATCTTCAGTATTGTATTTTATGAGGTTAGAGCATAGAAAAAGCTTTCTTCTCCCAAGCACAGATCAGCAGTAGGACCTCATCAGCAGTAGGACTTCATCAAAGTTGCAGCTTTTGATGTCAAAGGCCATTTCTTATTTTGCTAATTTGTTTGGCTTTTAATCAGTAGTTTCCTGTGTTTCCCTGCCTGTTACCCAACCACAAAATGGCTAGTATGTGGAAAGGTCTCAGCTGCCTTGAGAGCAGTCTTGAAACATGTTCTTTGCCCTGAGTGAGAAGTACAAGCTGAACAGAAACTATGCAAAACATTTATGCTGAGAGCTGTGTCCTGAGCACCAGTGACAGATTACAGAGGACTGACAGTGAACTCTCTGGTTGCCCTTGACTGTACTGGTGTTTGGGGTAGAAAATTGGGAAGCTGTTACTATTAGTGGTTCTGAGCTTCTTATTCTGCCTTGTGAAGGGAGGCCAATACTGGTGGAGTCAGCTGAGATCTTATTATCTTCTTTTTGTAGTTTCCTAGCCTGATAAGAAAAACAAATATGAAAGAATCCAGAGTTTCTTCTTTCCTCTCTTGTATGTGACATCCACTAAGGTGACCACATGCAAGAGGGAAGAGGATGTGTGGATAGAGCAAAAGTGTCTATATTTTTTGAGCAAGGAGCCCACTATCAATGTAATAAATTTCTCTCATGTCACAGATACTATTATTTAACACTGTCTAAAACCACTGTAAAGAAGAGAAGCAAAAAAATGTGTTGCATGTCAGCTGAACAGCATTTTTGTAGCTCTGTGAAACCCACTTTCTGATTCACTGATTAAGTTGTTGGTTCCTGTCAGCTCCTGTGAAGTAAGATGCAGAAGAAACACATTCCCTGCATATAGGCTGAATCAGGCACCTTTGCTTAAAAATTGTAGGATGTAGCTCAGTGAACATGTTTTCAGTTCATAATGAAATACATATGTTCATCTTCCTGCAGCATCTCTCAAGGGCTACTGGGCAGAGCACTGAGGGCTACTACAAACCACTTCTTTTCCTTCCTTCCTTCCTTTCTTTCTTCCTCCTCTTCCAATTGCTTTAAACCAGATTTTTTTTTATAAAGTGGGCTTCATTTAGAAGGTTTTGAACCTTTTAATAATCTCATTGCTCCTGGAAAACCCCAAGAGAGAATTTTTAAAATTTATTATATAAGCACCTTGTGCCCTCTGTTCCATTTCTTGATTTAAAAACCCTTGGGAGGGAGATGACTGATATCAGACAACCATATATAATCCATGTGAGAACTGGGTTGTTAGCTGGTAAATTATCAATCTAAAATATTTTTAGTGGCTTAGTTAACTGCAGAAAGGCACTTCTTAAACTGACATGAACTGCTACAACATAAGAATTGAATGAAAGACAAGTTTCTTCATCAGTGGATGGACTTGGTTTAGTTTGATCAGTCTGCAAGCACACAGGAATGTTCAGGATGCTTTTGTGTGTGTTTCTGAGGCAAGAGATGCTTTATGAACACTGGAGCTGCATGAAAAGAAGTGCCTCCACTTCCTGTTTGAATCAATGTCCATCTATTGTGAGGGATTACATCTTGGCTCTGATGTTCCTAACTGTGAAGAGGCTGTTCCTGAAGATGGGAATGTAAAGCTAAAGAAGGATGTAATTTTTATCTTGTTTGCAGAAACTGCCAGCAAGTCTGGTTATTGCATTGCTGTACTTTGTGAAGTACATCAAGGCTTCCCTGGGGGAGCAGAACTCAGCCCAGTGTGATGTTTCACAGGGGTTGGTAGCTCAGAAGTTGAGCCCATTGAGATGAGAGCACTGAAATTCACATTTAGGTATAGACTCTGTGCCAGGGAATAATATAAAGAGTTCATAGTCTTTGATCCACAGTCTGTCGTATGTGGATGGTTTGTACAAAATAGGCAAGCCTTTTATTTTCTGTAGCCACTAAATAGACTTGTATTTGTTAAGTGAACCTGATTGTCACAGTCAGTCAGAAACTTTGCTCCCCTTTAGGCAAGTTCTGCAGCTGTCCTTTGTTTCTGTTATTTCCTCATCTGTTTTTGTTTTTTTTTTTTGCATGTCTCATTCCTCCTTCCTCCTTCCTTTGTCTCTGTGTGTCTCCTTTGCTATTCTCCCTTCATTTCCTTCTCAGTATTAAATCACCTTTCTCACCCCTGAGGGCCTGAATAGCATCACCTTCCCCATTCCATCTGAAAAAAATATCCTGAAAGACATGGTTAGTTATGACACTGACATGTCATCAGTTTGGGAGCTACCATTCCCATGAAAATAGATGTTCACACTTGTTCACATGTTGTGTGTAGAATTGGACAGACTGCATGGCATTGCTTAAGGAAATCTTGTGTTCATGGCAGGACCTGTAGCTCTAGAGCATAGCAATAGCAGATGTTTAGAAAACAATTATCCCCAAAAGACATCATCAACTGGCCCAGGAGCAGTATATTTCACCTAATGCCCCAAATAGAAAGCTGTGAAGGGATCCCTTAAATCTTACCCAGGGTTAGTTTTGGACTGGGGACATACTATGAAATACACTGCTTCTGTGTTAAGCTTCCAAGTGAGTTTAAAAAATTATAATTAGAAATTAAATACTCAAAATTCCATTTCCAGTTCTATGATCTGCACATGCCATCTAATAAGAATTTGAAATTACTTGGTTGATCATCCAAGTGTAATTGAAAAATAATCATAATCTATTCAGTGTTAGATTTAATATATAAAAGAGGCACTGTGAGCAAAACACAGCTTCTGAAATGTCTATTGCTGTGGATTTTATTGTCTGGGTTAAGTTCAGATATTAGTGCATGCCATCTCATACTTGGGTGATGTCATTCTGAGGTGGGACTTTGCCAAGTATGCCTCATTATTACTTTTTGCAGCTGATAGGCAATGAATTCTTTTTCCTTTAAATGAAATTAAATATTTACAAGCTGTTACTTATTGCAGGGATTTAAATGAATGAAGCTTCTTTTGAAAACAAACACAATCTGAGGAAAGCAGAAACAGCAAATGAGTTTGAAGCTGTCACAGGAGGCAATTTTGAATCTCATATATCTAAGCTGTTGCTTTATCAGGACCCTTAAAAAATGGGAGTCAAAAGCAGAAACCTGTAAGGTCTTAGTTTCTGGCATAGCTTATTTCTCTGATGCAAGTGCACTTGCTGTGTAGTCACTGAGGTTCATGGACTGAAAGAAGATGAACAGATTTAGAGTGCTTTTATCTAATGTGAAATTGATACTGTCTTATGGGAATGACTTCTAAGAAGAACTTGAGAATGTCTGCACTAGGCTAGACCTGTGGATGTTTAGGGAAGAGCATCAGACTCAGATGAAAATTTTGTGATCCTTCACCAGACAGCTTTTCTGGCCAACAGCGCTTTGTAGCTCAGGGGTGACTGTAAAAGCTTCGTAGGTGCAAGAAGCACCTTGTTTGTAAACATGAAATGAGAGGGAAGATGAGCTTATGTACTTGCTAGTACTGGATTTATATTATCCTTTCCATAAAGCTAAATGAGTTAAAATTTTGGGGTATATTCTCTGAGTAATTTAGATTTTGTGGATTTGTCTCTGCATTTTAGAATTTTAAAACCATTTATTGATTCTTATTGATTTAAATAGTATTTAAATTCAGAAAAATTATATGAAGTAACAAGTAGATCTATCAACACAATTTACAAATGATGGGTTTTTTCTATTGTAAGTTCCTCACCAATTTGGGTACTTTAAAGAGTGTGATTTATTTTGAGTGAATGTTGTTTCTGGAAAGAAAGATGCATGGCAAAAGCAGTTATAGATGTCTTTTTGTTTCTATGGAATTTATTAAAGCATCTTTTTAGATGTGTGGATGATGGTGCTGTCATATGCAAAAAGTACAAAGTATCCCAAATGTTTTCCTTGGTTATTTGAAGTTGAATAAATGTTCATTAAATGGACAACCTCATTTAAGCCAGGATTACTTTTAAATTCAAGCCATTATTCCTTTGGTACATAACCAGTACTGCATATGTTCTTATCAACAAGTGAGTCTCATTTTTAATTTATGGAAGCTTACCTGAGAGTATTCAAGTGTCTCTCCCTTTCCATGTATGAAAATATGCCTTTGATGTCTCAGCATTTGACTTTAAAACAGCTGATCTTCTGGTGTGCTGTATAATAAAGTTGTTTTGATACATACAAGAAATTCTGCTTGTTTGTTCCAAGTTTGCATGGCATAGTTAAGCTAGGTTTTTGTTCAGTAAAAACTGGTGATTCTTTTGAAATGGAAATCAATCCTTTTCTCTTAAGTTATTTAAAAGTTTTATTAAACAGGCATGATCAAGTTTCTTAGATTTTAAGAACTGCTGAAGGTGAATTTTGAAAATCTTGCTTATTATTATTTACAAATTGTTCATCATTTTTAATAGACATTTCTCGTGCTCTCTTTCCATTTTAAATATTGTTTTGATGGACATCAGTAAAAACATCCAATTATAGTGTTCTATCTATAGACTCCCTGGGAACCCGGGCTGTGATTGTATTTCTCAGCTAGAATGAAGCATCATCATTTCATTGACTTATATTTCATCCATTATGGAAGGATCCTTGGCTTGAATTTGTCTCACAGGTAATGGAATTAACAGTAATGGAAAGAAAAAGGTGCAAGAGCCTACAAAATGGAGAAAAGTAAACAGAAACAAGTAATAACCCAAGAATTATATTTTAATTGTCGAATTCCACACTGTTCTTTCTTACTGTTCTTCCTCTTCATTTTATTTTCTCTAAAATTCTATATTATTGCATATACCTAGAAGAAACAAGCCTCTTAGCATGGGCTGAGGGTTGTTGTTTTTTGCCTTTCTTTGTGTTCTTACTCTCTCTTACTGCCCTACCTACCTTTCTATGGATTGGTTAATTTAATCTTTCTAGCTGCTGTGTGTTCAGCATCACTAGGGTCAGCATGTTACATATGGAAGACACATCAGCTGAAGGAAACTAATATCCCAATCAGCTTACTACCAGTGCAGATAGAAGGAAACCAGCTGGCATGAGTGAATTGATTTCTGCATCAATCTCCTTGCACAGGCAATCAATTCAGCAGAGAGAAACGAGACCTGAGTCCTCATCACTTCCCTGCAGCAGAAGGCTCCCTGTAGTGGAGTTTCATCCTCCTGAGCTCTCTGCTGCTCTCACTGAGCTGGGAGAGCAGGGGTTCTCCATGTGATGTCACTGAGCCCAAAGCCTGGACAAGGCCACAGCAGCTTCAGTGTGTTTTGCACCAGATCCTTGGGCTAATGCTGCAACCACACTAGCCACCCTGTTAGCTAACAGGTATTTGAGCCCGCAAAGCATTAGGTGGCTCTCATCTCTCTTTGCTAACTGCATGAGGCTCATCCTGACAACAAAAGCAGCACCAATTCTACTTGTAATTTTTTGTAGTTTCTGAATCACATGCTAATAATTCTGAGGAATGACACACAAGTAGGCATCATTATTATATCTACATGAGGGAAAAAAAAGGTTTTCTTCCTTCACTTTTTTTTTTTGTTGAAGGAACAGTGGTGCAGCAAACCAAGTCTGTTCAGTACTAAAAATTTTCAGGGCATTATACTGTGTAACTTAGGTAATTGCTTAAATAGTCAAGTTAAAGAGAAAATAATTAGAAGGCTAATTTGGATTCATCCTTCCCTATTACCACTTAAAGATGTTGACTGTAGAGTTCTGTTACTGCTTCATTTACCTTGACTATTGCAAAGAACTAACTCCTTGCATGTCAGGCTGTCCTTGTTTAGAGGTGAGGTGGGGGGTTTGTGTTGCAGGTCAGAGCATGTGGCACTTGTGGCATTCCTGGTACCATAGAGTTAGGAGCAAATAGGCTGACATTGGCTTACACAAGGGAACAGACTTGTTCTGCTTTGGTCCCAAGGTGTCATTGATTCTATTTGTAGTACATGGTCAAATATTTGTCCATGGTATCAGAGAGGTTAACAAAAGGTTGTTGTAGGGCTGAGTTTGTCACAAATAGTGACAATAGGATAGTATAATGTCAGCATGTCGTGGTGCAAATGTCATCATTTTGTGATGTGACAAATTGTCCCCAAGGACAGACTGTTTAAGAGATCCTAACAGATGTTGGAAAAATGAGTAAGTTTAGATTGATTTTATTTGTGTCATATTCAGGAACAATCAGAAGTTTAGAAAGCAAAGCTTGCAGCAATTTATATCACTTTTCATTCTTGAAGGGTCTTTGCTAACGTCACAAACTTTAGTCATTATATACGTGATGCTTCCTTAGCAAGCAAATTTGTTGATGCATCATGCTTCAAGGCAGCTCCAGAGATGACAATTTTTCAGTAATAAATGTGTTTAATTGGACTGTTCTCCATTTGTAGCAGACTGGATTTTCCTATTTTAACCACAAAATAGTAGGAGAATTTGGACAGTTTCCAGTCTGTCAAAATTTAAGTGCAATAGGAAGTAAGATAATTTTGTTTGTATTTGTTCTGTCCTTCATTCAAACCTTGTTAGAGGCAACTGTGAAGCATACTAAGCAGTGCTGCTTGTACTTTATCTTCAAGGCAAATTCAGCTGGGATGGCTGTGCTGTGTTAACACAACTAAACCCAACCACACTTAATATTTGATAGTGCAATATATTCCTGGGCCCCTCCCATGTATGCCTGACACACAGTGTCAGCAACTGGAGGAGAGGATGTTCAGTAGTTTCCAGAAGACATTTTAAATAAAATTAAGACATACAGCTTGCACTGAAATCAGGGCCTTTGAGAATGCTGATTGAGTTTCTTAAATAGGAAGGAGATATTCTGGTGAGAATGGAAGGCTGCAGATTTTTCTGTGGAAACAGTAGATTTCCTGCTCTGTAGAAATAGACTAGGTGGAAAATTTGGTTCTCCAAGCAAAAAGTAATTGAATTGTACGTTTGCTCTTTAGGTGAGGTATTTCTGGATTTAGTTATGAAATGTAGTCTTAGACAGGCCTAGTCATTCTTCAGGGTGGTGGCAGCATGCAAGGCTGATTCTGTCAAACGTGGCTCAGAAAAGCAGCATGCAGCAGCACTAGCAGGCTGTATCCTGGCCCCTCTTCCTGAAGAGTTTGTGCTCATTCTATAACTGGACTTCAGATCTTGTATGATTCTACCTTCCCATGGGTCCTGGCTCCAGCCAGGACAGGTTTTGTTTTGCAGTATCCAGGAAGGGGCATGGCTAGGACACAGAGGTCATTCTATACCACCTCTAGTCATTGCTGGGTTGGGGGGGAAGGGAATCCCTTCTGGGGAGAGGGGATTCCTTCTGGTCTGGAAACATGGTGGAGGGATCCATCTGATATGGTCTATTATTGAGAGTTTTTCTGTGTGAATAATTTATTTTCTTATACCTTTTGTTATTAATATTGTTTCTGTTATTGTTATTTTTCTGGTATTTTTCTCATTGCTATTTCCAGCAAATTGTTCTTATCTCAATGCATGCCTCCAGTTGGAGGGGGGAGGGGAACGGCACATAGTTTTAGAGGGAGTACTAAATTGGAGAATACCATTCCTAAACCACAACAGCCTTATTTGGCAACAAAAAGGACTTTCATGGTTTTACCTCAGCTGGCAACCAACCCCCATGCAGCCCTCACTCATTCACACACCAGTGGGATTGAGGAGAGAATTGAAAGGGTAAAAGCTAGAAAACTGGTGGGTTGAACAAAAAGGCAGTTTGATAGGGAAAGCAAGAGCCACACACACAAACAAAGAAAACAAAAAATTAATACCCTGCTTCCCATGTGCAGGCAGGTGTTCAGCCACCTCCAGGACAGCAAGAGCTATCATGGTAATAGTGACTTGTGAAGACATATGCCACCACTCCAAATATCTCACCCCTTCCTCCTTCTTCACCTCACTTTATGTGCTGAACATGGTGTCACATGGTTTGGATTATCCCATTTGTCAGTTTGGGGCACCTGTCCTGGCTGTGTCTCCTCCCAGCCTTCCATTCACCTTCAGCTTCCCTGCCAGAGTGGAAGGTGGAAAAGCAGAAGAGGGCTTGGCTCTGTGTAAAATCTGCTCATCAAGAACAAAAACATCTCTATGTTAGCAACCTTGTGTTCAGCACAAGTCCCAAACACAGCCACATACCTGCCACTGTGAAGAAAATTACCCCAGCCAAAGCCAGCACACACTAGATATGAAAGATCTCTTGAAATTTGTGCTTTCCAAGTCTATATGCTCTCAACTTTCTTTTCACACAGAAACACATTTTGTGTTAAACACTCTCCCTATATAGTTTGTAGATTTAAAGTTTGAGCTGCTGTTCTTTGAAAACACAGATTGATGTAAGTAAGACAGTATATTCTCTAAGTGAGGCTAGGATGGGCAGTCCTCGGACAACTCCTCCCCAGGAGCTGGGGAAGCCTGTCCACTCATGTTGGCTTTAACTGTGATGCTACTGTCAAGAGAACTGTGCTCCTATGAACTTTCCTTGCTATACTTGGCCAATACTGAGCTAATTCTCTGTGATTACACCCAGCTGTAACTTCCTGTTGAGGAAGAGAAATTGAATAAAGAAAAAACATAGTGTTTGATGGATATGAACGGTGTTGAACAAACTTTAAACAGCTTTCTAATCAAGATATTTGGACATTGGGCTCTTTTTTCAAACTATTTAGTCCAGAGCTGATGCACAGCCAATCTTTCTCCTCAGTAAGGTCCTAAATTAAGAAATTTTTGCTCAGATTGCCAACAGTGTAAGCCTCTGTTTCCACAGTTTCTGTCTCAAAAACAGACTTGAGGGGAGTTGTGATTTCTCTACAGAGGACTACCTGGTTGTACATTGATGTGTTCCTGCAGAAATGGCAAACAAGGTGGGTCCTGTTGTTTGTGAATCTCTTGGGCTTCAGGAGAACCACTTTTGGTTTGCAGGGCTGCCAGAGGCTTTCTGTTCAACCTTGAGCAGGTAACTTGAATCTTTCCATATCTAAATGTCAAATATGGAAGTCTTGTTCCGCCTTTTGGTTATAAGGGCAACATCAAAGATCATTAAATTGTTGGATACTTTAAAATTTATCATGTTACCATAGGTAAACAGAAGGGAAAGAGTGGCAATCTACACAGGGAAGTTATTTTTCTGATGTTAGTCTGATAGAAGGGAATCTCATTTTACAGTCCCAGAGCTTTTATGTGGCTTTACATCCTCCATGGTATTGCTTTTTAAATGCTGTATTGTACAAACAGTAGAGCATTGTGAATGGCTTTTCATTTTCATATATTTTTAATGTCTTATACTTGCATTAGTGAAATTTCCTTCTTATTAAACCACTTTTAATTTTGATATATATTATCCTCTCTCATAATAACATCTATTTTAAAAATTCTTGGGAAATTTTAACTTCCTTAAGGAATGTTTGGTATTTTAAAAACTATTTTTCTCAGCTATATGTTTTTTTAATTTTAGTTTGGTAAGAGTTATAAATTTATTAGAATCATTGCATACATAATAATTTGAAATCTGTCTGGCATTAGTTCTGTAAAAACAATCTGGATGTTCTCTGATCTGGATCTACAGAGTCATAAAATATATATGGCACTGTATTAAGTTTTATAATGCTCATTATTTCACTGTTGTACCTGTTGGGTAGAAAATCACTGAAGCGAATGAAGAGTATTGCTCTTTGGGCAGCAGAAATATTGGAAGTGCTTTTACATGGCCCCTTCTAGAGATGAGTTTCACTGCAGGGTTCAGCAAAGAAATAATTAGTATTTAAACGGTTTGCAAAATAATATGACTTCTTCTCCTGAAGAATTACAAATCAGAAGTTTTATTTGAGCTAAAATAATTGCCACATGAGGTCTTCAAGTTGTAATGAGGGATATCTGTGGTCTAGGAGAGTGAGCTTATAACTCATTGTAGTAGGACCTTGTTTTGATTCCTGAATCTTTCACATGACTATCATTGCAATTTGGGGCAATGCTTTTTGTTCCTGTTCCACTTCCTAGAGCTGTATTAGCAATGTAATCTGTGTGTCTAATATTAACTGGGCTTTCATATTTAGTTACTTTCAGGGTCAACTGCTAAACTACTTAGACGACAAATTTAATCTACCTGCTTTGTAATCACTGTAACTCTATTCTGGAAGGCCTGAGGGGTCCACGTGTGTTGTACAACATTGACCATTGTCCTCTAGCAATGAGGTTAAATATTTAGATAATGCTAGCTAGTCTTCTGCCTATAACTATAGCCTTTATAAACCTCAATATTTGTCTTCATAGCTTTCTATTTTTGAAAGGGATTTTAATTTATGTTCTTTGGTAGATGTATTTATTTAATGAGGATTGCATTAGCATTGCTAATGGTCATAATATGTTTAGTTTCAAAAGATACTTGCTTTGAAATTTACTGCAAAATAGTGTAAGTGCAACCATTTGCTTGGGAGTGTCTAGGAGAAAGTCATGTTGATATTTTAAGTTTAGAATATGTCATTGTAGCATTCCACTTTGATTACTGAAGAGCTAGTTATTTGTTCTCAGGAGAGTTGTATAGGGCATGAAACAGCCCTGTAAGCATGGTGGTGCAAAGCCATCCGAGAAGATGTACGTTTGTGGTGGGTGCATAATCCCAGAGCAGTTTTGTGTGATGAGAGTGTGTACTCTAGATCTTGGATGTAAGCAGTTCCTGAATGCCAAGCATGGCATGCAAGCCCCATTTATGAGTGGCTGAGGTTCATCTGTCTATTGGTGGATTTAAATGCTTTGCAGTATGTTGAGTTTGCATTCTCCTAGGTTCTAGCCCTCTTAAAACAAACCCTCCAAACCCAAGGTTGCTTTTAAGTGTACTGGTGCTTGGTGCAGCTCTGCAGCCACTGTGCTGACACAACTGACATGGATCTGACACAGGCAAGGGGCTGAGAAAATGGGGCCAAAGCAGAATGGAAACATGAATGTTGGGGAGGTGGCCTCACTGCTGAATCAGTGTGCTGTGAAACAGATTCCTTGATGTACAGTTTGCTACCTGTTTGTCTGGGTAGCAGTGCTGCCTTAAGCAGCTACAGAGTATTTCCAGACTTATACAAACACTCCCAGCTGGTTTCAGGGTAGTTGTTTGTGAAGAACTGAATTGGAGAGAATTTATTGTGATAACAAGAACCTGGACTGCTGAGTTAGATTATTTTCTTTAATGTCTGATTTAAATCTGCTTTGCTTCAGTTTACTTCTTTCCCTATCCACTCCATATGGAGAAAAGTTTATTTCCTGTCTGTTTTCATCAAGCTTTAATATCTCTGAAAGCCTTTATTGGACTTCTCCAATGTATTGTGTTCTTTAGATTTAATACCCTCAACTTTTTCATCCTTTCCTTGCTGCTCACTTGATGCTGCTTTTCTGGACTGCTCATCATTTTTACAGTGTTCTTCCAGGCTCTTTCCAATTAATCAGCATTAGTCCTGTGATGCTCTGGCAGGAACACACTCTTCCAACTGTGGTCTTCTAGGTAGCTTTGTTCATTTTATTGGTAAACTCCATGAATTTAACTATTTTTCTCACTGACTAAAATAACGTATAAGGAAATGAATCTTTTAGAAAAATGGGAATTTTTGTATTTCTGTGGCTTTTGCTTCTCATGGCAAACTCTGCTTTGAATTAGTGCATCTACTTCAAGTCTTGTATAATGTCATTGGGTTTTGCATGCTGTTGCCTGGGTGTTCTTCCTTTCTGGCATATGGGCACACAGCATATGTCTTCCCACATTTCCTTTCACCTCTACCTCACTTCACTTTTACTGCTGAGCAGTCTCCTGGTCTCCTGTAATCTGGTTTTTTTTTTTTTTTTTCCCTTTATTTCTTCTATTTAGTCTTCTGGCACTGCTGGAATTTTCTTTCTATCTCCCTCTACATCCTTAATTTTTCAACCTACATGAGGTTCATAATACATTTCTGGATTACAGACATTTAATGGTAAATTTTGTATAAGCAATGTACACAAGTAAAAACAAGTTCTGTAAAAATTAGAAGCTCTGTTTGCATGCAGATATGCTTATTTTTATCTCACTTGAATGACTTCGTAGGTTAACCTCTGCTTTATTTTCTCCACAGAAAATCATTGAAATGTTTACAAATAATGATCTCTGTTGCTTTGGTTGAATGTTCCCTTTTCTCTGTTGCTTTTCCCATGTGGCCAATGTGAAATTTGTGCTTCTGAAACAGTACCTTGTATGTCCCTTAGATTTTGGTTTTGGAGCAGGGCATATAGATGCTACGGTAAAGCAGGTAATAATATTCAGCAGATGTTAATGCATTAAACATAGGAGTTCAGAGGCAGGATTCTCACTTTTATTATTATTACTGCACAGCTTTTAAGTGTCCCTGCATCTTCCTAGGCAGATATCTGGAATTTATTGAGTGAAGTAAATTCCTTCCGGGTGTTTACAAGAAAAAGTGACAAATGTGATTTGATAACACTGATGATTGCAAAATTCCCTTTCTGCTGATGAATTCAAAACATCTTCTGAGAGCAATATGAAATTAGGTGTTACCAAGACCAGATACGGAATTAAAGTGAAACCAAATGTTGGTCAAACCCTCAGAACTGCAGAATTTCTTGCAGAGACATTCAGAGAACAGGAAAAAAAAAAAAAACCAGAATATTAAGCTTTACATTTATAAGAATTAAACTTATTTTTCAGATAAATAGAAGTGCATAGCTTGCTGAGCAGAACAAAGAAGAAGCATTGCTGGTGCTTCTACACAAAGCCATTGCTACTGACAGGGCAAAGAAATTGTTGAGGAAAGTCTATTGAAGAATAACCAGCAAAACATGGGACCCCCGTGAGCAGTGTGTTTGCTCTGCACACAGGAGTGCTGTGGGAACTTCACACAGCATTAGGTGAAGTTTCTGGTGCAGTTCATGTGTAGCAAAATGCCTCACTGTCTTTCTTAAATGTTCTACACTGGAAGACACGTAGGTTTCACAGACTGCTCCTGGCATCGGTTTAGGTGCAGGAAGACTGAAAACTACAGGGCTTGCCATGAATTGTGAGGAAACTGAAATGCTGAAGGCATGGAACTGTGTGTTTCCCAAATATTTTTTCAGAGGTCATTGAAGCTTTATCAGCAGTTGCCTATGCTGTCCTGGGGGACAGCATAGAAAGTGTTGTAAAGAAGCACTTTGAGTTGTAATATGAGAATTACCTCTGGTAGGGTCCAAGACTTCATTAGCTAAGGACAGTACAAAGCCAGAGCGCTAAAGGAAGGCTTAGCATCCCAGGAGCAAGAGGTCTTGGATCTTCAAAAGACATCATAAAAGATTTGGCATTAGGTAGTTTCACTGAATATTAAAGATTGCTCTGGATTTGACATTTTTACTGCTTGGACTGTTTTTTAATGCAGTCAGGAAGTTTTTGGAGCTCATGGTGTTCTTGTTGTAGGAAGAAACAAAGGTGAAATTTGTAAATACCTGACAGAGGCTCTGAAAATAATTTGGGACCTGGGAACAAAGAGCAGAGGAGATTGGGCCAGTGGGAGTTGCTACTGCAATTTAAAGTCTGCTGCTTCTCATGGGAGTCAGGAAGTTTAGCTCTGAGAAAGAGTGTAGGCTCATGTTGAATAGGTGGGTATAATTAGAGATGTGGCAGTTTTGTGCTTGGGAGTAGTGATACTGTTGTCTTCAGGCTCAGTTTCCCACTTTGGCTCTACTACAGCCAGGTTGGATTTTGAACCCTGAAATCAGTCTCTTTCTTGATTTGGATAATCTACATTTTGTTTTGATTTTTATGCTTTTAATCTCTCCAGATAAAACTTCAGGGAAGAAGCAGTTTCTTATCATGCGTTTCTGTGGCACAGAGTGCAGAGGAATCCCAAATTTGAACAGAATTTTGAAGTTCTCTAATGTGAGAAGTGGAGAGAGGCATCACCAAAAGCAGAGTTGATGCCCATTATTTTGCCTGCAGAGCTGTAGCAGATCTTTAGAAAAAGTTTACAGAGAGAGCATTGGCTCCACTTGTCTAATAATCTATGCTTCAGTAGTTTGTGATCCCACATATGTTCCACTTCAGGCTACATAATTAGTGTTGCCAGTGGTTATCTCTTTCTTTGTAATAACTCATATCTGTCCTGGACTGCAGGATGAAAAGCTTCTGTTGCATCTAAGGGTTGCTGTGCATCCTCATGCCACTGTATATACAGTACTTAATCAGTAATAGTCTCTCTGGATTTTCTTGCTCTTCCTTTTCTGTGCCAGTGAGCATCTTTCAGGGTTTGAGAGAGAGAGAGTGAGTGGGTGATACGTTTCACTGGGGAATGAGGACTGTTAACAGCAGGTCATGCTATGGTATTTTGTTAACTTGGGCAGAAAAGACTTCCTTTCACCAGGGACCATATTTTAAACGTCCAAGGTGAGAAAAAATGCCTGTGACTTTGCTTCCTGAGGGAGAGACATGTCTTACAGGGCCGTGCAGCATGTAGAGCTTAACAGGAATATTTAGCCATTGGTCTGTGTCAGCACACACGAGCTCAGCCTTTAGAGTTTCTGGTAGTGGTGGCAGCTTGCAGAGAGCTTGTGTAAAGATGGAACTCTCTGTGGCTTGGAGCGGGCACAGGATTGACTCTGTGCTCCCAGTTTTCTTGAGAGAAATGTCACAGCATCCAGTTGTGACTAAGGAGTAGAGAAAAGAAGTGGGGAGCAGGAGACCATTGCCACAATTTCTAATTGCAAGTACTGCTTCAGATAGTCTTACTCTGTACTGAATCTAAGTCAATAAGGAATGAGTGATGAGGAATAGGCAGAAGTTACAAGTGAGATGTACAGTGTCAGTGAGTCCCAAAATGTTTACAAGATCACACTTTGATTTTTAAACAATTGCTTAAACAGATAGTTTATTGATAGAAGGACATTTCTTGCGTTTGAAAATGATTTAGGGTTTATACAGTAATTGAAGTGGCAGTCACTTCATCACACTTAAGTTTATTGATTCCATTAGTACATTGACCTTCTTTCTGCTGAATCACCAGCTTGAATGTCTGTGCTGTGTGGGATAGATGAAAAGGAAAAGATGTCATTTTTTCTAACTATGCAGGATCCAATTTTCTGCAATAAATAAGGAAATGAAAACAAGGAAACTAGAGGAAAATTAAACATTGCAGGAGAAACAATGTTTTGAATCTCTAATAGTTGATGGATTTTTGGAAGTAACTTTGTGTCTATCATAGGATGTTTGCAGGTCAGTCATGGGTGCTGAGTTAGCTTGCTCTGTTAACAGTGGCCAGCATCTGTATTCTGGCAGCTCGAATACACAGAATTCCAGAAGAATATGAAAGCTATCATAGGAATGGGAGAACAAGGCCAGCTGGAAAATGATTTCTGTGTGATTACACTTTGTATATTCTACATTTTAAATAACAGTTTCCATACTTTTATTTTTCCCCAGAAAGATTGTTCATAGTTGGGTGACACTCAAAGCTGCAAAAATAAAATTGGAGAGCATTGGCACATGTGAGCTGGAAGACAGAAATCACAGAAAGATAGAAATTGCAGAAAGACAGAAATCCCTCTTTGCTTATGTTCTGCTGGGGCAGCAACTCCCTCCTCCTCTGGCCTCTTTAAAAGCAAGCTGCCTTCTGCACTCTTGCTCAATCTTATCTCTCCTTTGGGAAGACAGTGGTTTTCTGCACCAAACTGCCTGTAAGAGCAGGAATTGCTACCTTGCCAGAAGCAAGGGATTCTTTGTCCTCCCTGAGTTCCTGGCCTTGTTCAGCTTGTGGCAGTTCCCTGGGACAAAGTGGTGTGAAAGCTGCTGCTCTGCCATGACACTGAGTGCTCATCCAGCCTGAGCATAGCACTAAGGAGGGGACATTTTGGCTTCTGCAGTGTGTCCCTTAGATTTGATAGGTTTTCTCCTTCTCCCCTTAATCACTGATGAAAGTCAGCCAGACTGAAAGGACATGTTTTGCTTTTTGTAGCTGGGAAACAGAACAAAACAAGGTAAAGATTTGGCCCTTGGGATAACTGAAATGAGAATAACCCATCATTCTGTGTCTGTTGGAAGGATAGGTAATATTTTTACCATTGATAGTATATGCTGGGCTAATGGATTTAAAGCTTCAAAAGCTCCTGTAGGATATTATGGCCATTTAATAAAGCAATTCTGAAAAATAAAAGACTTTGATTACAACCAAGGCTCCATATAACACTGTCAAGCTAACGGTCAATGTCTCTTAGTGGTACTTAGTTAGTGGTAGAAGAGGTATTTAGCTAAGTCATCTTAAGAGCACAGTGTTTTTAACAGTATGGTTTGTGCCTGGGATACCACAAAGTGGGTTTTGACATGATTCCAGGAGCACCTTTTCATTGGATTTGGCCCAGGCATGCTGTGCTTTCACTGGAATAAGCCTGGAAAAGCTAAAGGGGAGAAAAAGAAATTGGGAGCTGTCATGCTCTTTCCAAAAGTTTTTTTTCAAGCAGATTTGTTTTCATCCTATTGTATCCTATTGCAAGAGGGAAACTTTTGGATGCAGAGTCTGATTCAAAGGGATCACATATTCTTGCCTTTATTAAATTGTGATGTGAGTTGAGCCATATGGCACAGAAGTGGAACAGGGAGATTGTGAAGGGTTTTCTCCAGGGATCCAACTCTCTTTCTGCAGTGACTGCAGTAGATTTATTGCCATTTTATGGTGCAGGCATGCTCAGGTGCTGTGCTGAGAAGTGCAGTACCGGAATCTGAATCTGAACTTGACTGAATTAATTTCTTCTGTATGACAACAAATTGTCTGGCCATATTTTGAGGTTAGTTATATTAGTGTTGTTGCTCAGAAGTTTACAAGCTTTCTAACAGCCAAGTGGAAAGGGCATTTCTCATTTTTGTACTCATGCATGAGACATTAAATGCTTGATGTTGTTCGCAAATGAGTGTACAGATTTTTGGCAAAACCTAAGAGTCAGATTCAGTCATGCAGATTAAGGTCATATTACAGTATATCCAAGGGGGTTATATACACCCAGGTTGAACCACTGTGTCTTTCATGTGAAATAAAGAGTTGTTTTTTGCTAAATGATACAATTGACATAATATTTTATCAGACCCCTCTTTCTTTCTTTTTTTTTTTGAATAAAGAAGAAATAAATATTCATTTGAATAAAGAAGAAAGCAGGATCTAATTCAATTTCTCTTCCTGCTCCCTGTAAAAATCTGTTTTACTCACAAATTAGAATTTCTGACAATTTTATCAAGCAAATACTTTACTACTTTCCATCTGACAAGGTTGAAACTATGAAGTTGCCAGGAAACCAAAAATCCAGTGAGATGTTAATTAGAGAAGATGGTCTGGTTTTTGCTTTTGCCATCTAACTCCATTTTTCTATCTTTGCATCATTTCACAAAGTTCAATAACTATTTTAGGTTCAGTAGCCAGCTGATTGTCTTTTCTTTAATATTGCATAGCATGAATGAAAAAATAAGTTATTTGCAGAAGTATCATGAAATAGTTGTCTGTGCTACCTATGAAAATACAGTACATTTTTCAGATTTTATGTGGCCTGTGCTTCTATGAGAAAAGGTGGAATAGTAACCAAAAGAGTGGCTAAGCACATATAAACTGCAAGAAAAGCCTTTCACGAGCTCATTGTTTTAATTTCATTAGAATGATGATTAGGAACCAATATGAATACTTTGAATACAGAAAGGTTGTGCTTCCCACCTTCTGATTTAAGGAGATGCATAGAATGAAATCAAAGCAAATATGCCTGTGATTTACTGTGTTGTGTGCATTCAGCATACTTGCTCTTTGACAAGTATCCAGCTCTGTTCAGTGCCAGCTACTTCCTCACCAAGTAATAGATGAGGCTGGAAGGAGCTGCTCAGCATATTCTGGTTGAGTTTTGCTGCTGGGTAAAGAGCTTTAAGGGGGCCAGATGCAGAATAAGCAAGATGAGGCAAGATGCTATAAGAGCAGGGATGCTGCTTCAGCTGCTTGTTGTAGGCTTTATTTGTACTTTTTTTTTTCTTGAAGGATCATTGGTTAAAGTATGTAATAGGTGATTAAAGCAGTGGATTTATGTCTACAGTTGTTTTGTGTATACTTGTGTCAAATGAAATGATCCACCATCTCCCTGGCTAAGGATTGCAAGACTTTCTCTCTTTTAGAAGAGGTGATTTTGGATAGATCTGTCTTGTCTTTGTTGCTAGCCTGAATATTAGTTACCCTTTTTTGACATTCAGCTTCCACTATAGTGGCCCCTCACCTTGTAAAATTTATCAACACCTTCTGTAAAAAATCCCAAACAGCAAATTAGGAAGCAAATATGAATTTAAACTGGAGCCTCTTATGTCCTGGTATCACAGGGACTGACCACTTTAATTGATCCACAGTGTGGATGTATTAGGCCTGCGTCTTCTTCAAGGAAAATTAAACCAGATATTAGGGATGAGTTTTTACCATCCAGTGGAAATACTGCAGGATAGTGTGGATTTAGGCTGTGCCATAAAGTTTATGCATTTTTCCTGGAAGTATTTTTATGTAATTTTTTGAGTATTTTGGTTAGAAGCTTAGCTTTAATGGAATCCTTTAAGTCACCGTAATTGAGATTGCTTTGTGTTTGATGATGGATGTCATAGTCTTGGATCAACAGGAACTTGAAGACTACTCAGTTCACATGACTCTTCTTTGGAACCTGAGATTCTGTGCTTTCAAATCATGGTCCAAGTTAAAACAAAAGCAAAAGAATGTTTTGCATTGTCTTCAAATAGGCATTGGACATGCATTAGATATGTGCATGTGCCTTGATTATGTTGTAAAATCATGTAATAGCAATAGCTCTGGTTTGTGTTAGAGAGCTGAGTCCTGCAGTGTGCTGGACACTCCTGCCAGTTCTCACTGCCCTTGCCTTGGAGTGTTCAGTGTGCCCCTTAGGATTGTGTAACCAAGCAGAAACACACTGCATCCACAGTATTTATGTTTTCATTCTACTGTTTTTCTTTCTCTTAACTGTTTTCTTTGTCAGGCTTTGGGCTCTGAATATTCTCAGTCCCATGGATTGTTAACAAAGTTTTCCACTACTTGTCTACTTCCTATTCCCTAATGGGAGCCCTTCTATGTAAAAGTAGAAACCTTCAATCTGTGAAGATCTGGTTAGCCAAGAAGAATTTTTTCAGCCAAATTAATTTTTAACGGTGTATTGATTCAGTGTCTAGTAGCTTACATGTCAGAGTGTATGAAAGTCACCCTTTGTCCCATCACTAATGCATTTCCTTTGAGCAGTCACACATTGTGCATCTTTTTAGTTTTCATTTTTTAAATTCAGGACCTTGAAATGCTCTGGTGCTGCTTCGTTACCTTTTCTTGAGTAAGAGTGGATGTGTTGGCAATCAGGGCATTGGTGAGAAGCTGGAGGTGCAGACTTTGGGATGCTGGTGCTGGCTGTCCTGCTGATTTGTTACTGCTGCTCCTTACCAGAGTGTTAGAGCATCCCAGCTAGGGAGCTGAACATCTTTGTTTTGTGTGTTCAGTACACATAGCACAAAATGAGCTTTGTAGAACACTTTACAAATTTGTATGAATAACATTAAATCTCTAAAATTCATGCTCCAAGTATTTAGATAAACTTGGCTGTTGGTTTGTTTCCAGAAGGGATATTGCTTTTTTTCACTCTTACAAAGACCAAGAGCCTAGCTTGTCCAGTACCAAAATAAGATAGAAAACCCAAGTGTTTTAGAAGTGATTAATTATAATGATATATTTACAGCTATTTAATTATTTCAAATATTTAAGATTTTTGGATATCCANTGTTTTTTGTTTTTTGTTTTTTTTTTTAAGGATCATTTGAAAGTATTGCACTGAGAGTCCAATACTTCCTAAAAATCAGATCTAGTTAAGGTTGCTTAAAGAGGAGATAAGTGTGTGGATATTGAGGAGCCTAATTTAAGGTTCCTGTTTGGAAACAATGATGCCTTTTTTTTCCCAGCTTCATTTAATCACTCTGTGCAGGGGACTAAAGAGAAGCACTTCATCATATTCTTGTCAGAGTTAATACTTTTGAAAGATTCCAAATGCTTCACAAATTATAACTCTCGAGTATTACTTTATATATTACTGTGGCCCCTGGTGGACACATATTTTGCCTATCTGTATCTCCCTAAAATGAGCATGATGATATTATTTGGTATTAATATTTTTTTCCTGTGGAGAATGGAAACCATTTGATGGAGATAGGGAATTTTCATGAGCTCCCCCTTTGCAGGTTTTGAAGTTTAAGAGTTTCCTGTGCCACACTGCTAGCCCATTAAGCTGAAATTTTAAGCTATTTCCATCTCTTGTTTTGATGCCTACTTTGTAAAATATTCCTATTAACATCACATTTGTGTCCTGCATTGTATCTGGTGCTGCTGTGTAGCTGAGAGATGCAGGCATTTCAACCCAGAGTGAGTTTGTGACTTGTATTCATATTCAAATTTTGGTATCATCGATCTATGAAATTATTCATCAGATTCCTGTGTGAATGCTTTTAATGGTTTAATATGTTCAGCTGATAACAAACTGCATGCTCAAACCTAATGTTGCTCTTTTTAGACTTGATTAGACTCTATCCTTGATTGTGATTTAATGGCTGTTCACAAGCTTGCTCGCTCTTGCTGTTGCATATTAAGTACCAAAGTATCCAGCCAGGTCTGCCAAAGTCTTTCAAGAGACCATGGTTTCTCAAGGAGATGAAAAGCCCTAAGTAGGCTAACATTTTGATTCAGGATTTGGATTGTTCTTGATCACCAAAGATTTTGTCCATAAATCCCTCTGGAAATGTTTGAAGTGTTCAAAGATCTGTCTCAGTGCTTAATTTTACTCTCCTAAAATGCTATCTAAACAATCAAACAAAACCCTTTTAAAAGCAATTAGTACAAGCAATAGCAGTCTAAACAATTCCAAATACAAGTTTTATTCACCTCCTTTTCCCAAATGCCTATCTGAGCTATTGTGCCAGAAAAAGCAGTGTATGATCAGAAGTCAACTCCTTCTCATATGCTTTGTGGATCATCTCTAACATCTCATAGTTGTGTATCATGGGTACTTGCATGGCCCTGTTTACCAGAATCTTTACTTTTTAGCATTTCAGGTTTTTAATGTACTGACCTGGTGCCACTCTGGCACTCTACAAGCACCATATCCTATTAATATGCATGGAATTGGCCTAATACTGCACCTGGGAAAAATACATGTCTTTTTAGATCAGCCAGTTGTGGTGCACTAAGGCATCTGAAATTGCACTAAATCCTTATTTTAATTCCAATTTAAGTGCCTGGAACTCTTCTGGCTCCATCTATGCACAGTTAGCTCACAGCTGGCTGCACACCTGTGCCTGGAAAAGATACCAAGCCACCAGCCTTTCATTAGGCAGAGGTGTATACTTAGAAATTAAATGCAAAGTTTTGTACATGGAGGAATGATTTTGCAGTAATAAGTAATGTGGTAAATACCAGTTATAAGGGAAAAGCCATAGGCAAGATGCAATTTCAACCCCTGGTGAGGTGCTATTGACTTTTAAGATTAATCTTACAAGGAGGCAAGTTCTTGTATCCTTCTTTAAAATGCTTCCAAAGAGTAAAACCTTCAACATGCCTGTTTCCATCCAAGTGGCTCTTTTCTGCTTGTATTTAATCCCATGCCTTTATCACTGCCTACTGAAAGTCCTTCATTTTTCTGTGGGGAAATAATCACCAGATGAAGTGGATCAAGAATTACTTTTACATGGATCATACTCAGCAACAAGTTTAATTACAGTTGAAGTGGCAGATATTCCCCTTGTGACACATCCTCCCTTTACTGGCACCAGAAGAAACATTTAGCAGCAGAGGAACTTCTAACTTCCAGGAGAATATTGTGCATTTCTGCTGCTCAGACCAAGTAGCTTTTAGAGCTGCCCATTTCATCTTCTTTTCAGGAGAGAAGTTGTGTTTTAATGAGTACTCAGCACAAGGATAGGATATGGAATTTTAAAATCAGCAAAATATTCTTCATACTTTAATTACATGATAGTATTTTATTAGTGCAGCAACTCTGAAATTTGCTATGATGTAGTATAGACATTTTAATTTCTTATTAATCAAATCCCAGATATGTCAGGAACATGGTTTTGTTCCTATTTAATAATCCACTAAATGCAAATATTTGATCTTTTTAAGCAAGCTAAATATTTTTTGCTTGAGCTTGATGAAGCTGATTAAGAAATATCTGCAATAAGTTGGTTTAGTTCCAGTGTAAACTATTGGTTTAATAAAATAAATTACCACCTCATGGGAGTGTAAAGAAAAACAGTGGAACATACTAAGGGCAAGGTTTTCAGAAGGCACTTTCTAGTGGCTTAACTCTGCTCTGAGAATTTTATCCTTCACTTCAAACAGAGGAAGGTGAGAGAAGTAAGCAGTGTCCATCTTGCACAAAGTATGCATAAACATTTTTCTTCTGTGTTCTTTCTAAAATGTTTGTTCAGCATTGCTGTGAAATCCTAGTTGTCTTGCTAAAATTAAAAGTCTTCTGCCAAAGGCAAGGACAGGTTAAACTAAGTGAGCTGAAAAACATCTGTTCAACTCACTGGCAGTACTTTATTGTCTGTGTCTTGTTAGCTTTTTGTTGGATTTGGCTCAGTTCCTTGAGAAACAATCCCATCTCTTGAAGAAATAAACCTCATGTTACCACCTTAAAATAATACGAAAAGTACTTGATTCTTCTTGCTAAATTCCTCCCATCTTCTCTTTTAAAAGCTGTGTTGTTTGACCTTTTTAATGTCGGACCCTTTCAGTACTGAACCTGATACCTCTAGTATTTTACATTTCTATGCCCTAAAAACTCAAGTATATCACAAAGCCTGCCAGAAGCCATTCAAACAAAACACTACCAGATTATGAAATATTTTTAATTAACATGCACATACTTATGAGAAATAGGCAGTATTGAAGACTGTTCAGCCAAACTAAGCATTGTGCTGTTGTTTTTATCCACAGATCTCCCCTCCTTTCCCTGAATCTCTGTTGAATGATAGCATTAAACTGCAGGTCCTTCAGAGGGTGATGGCTTTGGCTAGTTTGCCATGGGGCTGGGCCCCACCCTACCTTCTGGAGCCTGGGAAATATTAGACCATGCTAGGGAAACAATGTGGATCCAATTTGAAGCCCGAGAAGTGAGGATGTTCTGTGGCATATGAGAAATGCACAGCTTTTAACTCACTTTCTCAGGCCTGCTCTTGCCAATGTCCTTGAGGACACGGTGATCCAACATGACACACACCACACACTGCCTCAGCTAAACACACTGGAGGGGGGTGGGCAGAGCTGTGCTCTTTGAATTTTCCACGGTTTGGCAGTAGATGGAGCATAGCTCGGTGTGGGTGCTGACTGACACATGCACATTGTGCATTCTGAAAGGGAAGGCACCAGGGCTTGCCTGATGCTCCAGGTGGCTCTGGCCTCCTGGAGAGCAGGACAGGCTTGTCAAGCAGCAGCATTTACAAGCTTATGAACCAGCAGCTGTTCACAGCCACCTCCTTTGCAGAGCACCCAGACTGCAGGTTTATTAGTTGTTGTTAATCGTCCTTCTGGATGGTGATGAAATACAGAGCGAAAAATATACTAAATGGTAACTGCAGTTTCTTTTCTTTGGGGTGCTGGTGTTGGATGCATCTTGTAATGTCAGCTGCACAATGTAGAAGTGTGGGGTGAGTAAAGTGTCCACTGAAAGCTCATTGCTGGAGAAACTGGATGCAATTACCTTTGGAAAGTGGATGTATTCATTTCAGAACCCTGCTTATTAAGCTTCCATAGAGAAGGAAAAAGAGCTTTCTGTGCATGATTCTTTTCACACAGATTGTGAACACCTCTCTTCATCTCTGGCTGTTCTTTTAATTCTGTGCTAACTCACAGATAACTGCATTTGCACGCTGAGGAGGCTTTGGTTAGGCAGAGGGCTAAGTGAGGCCTGATTCCATGTCCAGTCCTTAAGCCTGACTGTCTTTGTAGCCTTAAATAAATCAGTTAGGCCAACATTTTTGGAATGTTGATATCTGAAGTTAGACATCCAAATTTGTAGTTAAGCATAAAGTAGGACTGCTCTGATTTTTATAGACGCTGACTCCCACAGTGTCTTTATGTGTTATATTGTGTGGGGGTTTGCAGCATTACTCAAAAACTAAATGAGGATTTAGGAATATAACATAAGTCAGCCAAGTTTGAGAATGTCAGCCTTGATGTACACACTGGAACTTTTTGCCCCTCTGTTCAGTTAACCCAAAAAGGCTTACCTTGCTGAAGAGGAATGCAGAAGGACTAATGGACAGTGTGTTTTGATCAATGAGTAACTGATGTCTTCTAGTTTATAAATAAAGACAGTAATTATTACAATATAAAGAGGGAGATTTCTTGAAACTCATTGCCCAAACATAATGCAGTTGTCATGTGCAAATGTAGTAATCAAATACATTTCTGAATATCAAGACTGTGCTGTTAAACACAGCCTGGTTTGATCCACCCTCTACCAAAGCAGATGAACTTCAGCTTCTTAATGAGTAGTTAGACAGCTTCTTAGAGACATGTGCAATGTCAAACTGATGAGATAAAGGCTTCTTTGTGGTACTCTGGATTCATAAGCATGCTGGCTTGATGGGCTGGAGCAAAATGTTGCAGCATTTGATTGAAAAAAACCGTAATTCCCACTGTTTTGGTAAAGTTTTGGGGCCACATTCCAATCTCATTTTCTTGACATAACTGGCATAGAGAACAGAAGAGCTTACAGCTACACTGGGATCTAACTTCCTTTTCATCACATGGGGACCAAAGTGTAGAACTCTCCTTTTAAATTCTTCTGGTCAGGGCAAGGCCACATTAATTTTGCTATTTTGCTATATATTAATATAAACAGAGTGAGTTCTGTGGCACAGTTTAAAGGACTAGATTTGATGGTAGCATGTAAAGTTGCAGCTTTCAGCTTGTTACAGTTATGCTCCAGAGTGTGCATCTCAAAATAGAAGTTCCCAGTGAATATAGTATTGTTTGCAGGCAGAAGTGTCTTCAATTCTAGTATCACTCTCCCTTCCGTTTCGTGAGGGCTGTCACAACTCTGCCCCTTTTGGGGACAGACCAAAGTCTGATGCCAGTTTGTGTGGAACGTGTATCAAAGCCTACTTTTGTCCTGCTGAATTCAATGGGAATTTTGTCTTTAAATGTAGTGGCAGCCTGACTGGATTTCTTCTGTTATAATTTATTCTTTAGGGAGTTTATGTCCAAAAGTACTGACTGCCTCTTGCTTCCAGTGACTTAAACATGAGCTGACTGCTCACTACTCTTGGAAGGTGTTGTTCTTCACTGCAGAAGATGTCAGTTTAAACAGACTGACATAATTGCTCAGAAACAAATTTTCCCTGGACTCCTAAGAAGACTGTAATGAATCAGGCTTGGTTTGGTTGGCTTTGATGCAGAGGTGTGACAGTGTTTTTCCTGTAGCTGGGTTAACCCTGAAAGTTTTGCCTATTTTGACTATCATGGTACAATTTTTCTTTTAATGGGTGGAGAGCAAATACAGAGGCAGTATCATTCTGATTGCCAGAAAAACATTCTTCAAGTAAATGGTTTTATCACATACTTGATCAATCTTTCAAAATACAGCTGTTGAGCAGAATCAGCACAGACAATTGTGGTTTTTGTAGTTTTAAATAATGTATCAGAAAGGACCTTGACTGTAAAGAAATGCACTGCCTATGTTGTTTTTTCATTCTGAAGTGATGAAGCTGCTTTGCTCCAATTTGGATTCAAGTGTCTTGTGCAGCACAGGGCTGTGTGCAGTACACAACTGCTGGAATTGTTTCTTTTTTTAACTTAAGTGATTGGCAGCCACTTGGATGAGTCACAATTATGAGCCTAATTTTAGCTGGTATGTATGTATTGGGAGAATCTACCAGAGACAGTTGCATCTGAAGGGTTGAGAGAGGTGAAGTCAATTTAGTTTTGGGGCTTCTTAGAAATCAGCTTTTGTGTCTGAATTCTGTTTCTTCTCTTTTGGTTTTGTACCATCATTTTATGTGACCTTTCTGGTGGAGTACACCTAATTCCTTCACCTTCAAAGAATTTATCAGAAGGAGACAATTTAGAGTGACAACATCAATACTTCGATTGATGCTTGTTTGGTATGTGTTTGACTTGTGTTTGTGTTTTGAACACAATGAAGTGCAGGGTTTTAGCTGCTGTAGTGTCCCATTTATTAATTTGTCCATACACAGCCTCTGCTGGTTTCCTCCAGCTGACCTGGGAAATAGCATCCAGGCAGGTGTATTAGTATGGAGTTTGAGAGGAGTTTAGTACCTGCAGTCAGAGCCCTTCAGTCATGCAGGCTGCATTATCTGGCTGCCAGCACTTACACACTGTTTAACAGCTGCTGCTGTTAGTTTAAGGCAGTTCTGTTGAATTCTGCATTTTGCTCTTTTGGTCCACCTGTATCAAAGTAATGCAACTTCTGGTAGGAGCTGGTTCCTATTGTGGCAGCCTGTCAGGAAAGCAATGTGCACAGTGGTCCCTGCCTTTAAATGCTGTGTATGTGAGAAAGAAAAGGTGTGTGCTTTTTATGGCACTTTGCTGTTTCCTAATGCATTATTCCTGTTTACTGTGAGGCAAAGGTGTCAGACTGGATTGTGCAAGGAGATGGAAGCCAAGTTGTCATTTACTGCCTGTGTTCTGAAAGCATTAGTAGTACCCAGGTCCCTCCTCTGCTTTGTGTTCTGCTCAGCCTCTGTGTGTGCCTAGGTAGTAAACTACCATATGTTGTTTATAGAGAATGCAGAGGCAGTGTATCGTTTTCCACTTAATCAGGGTGTTCCTAATCGGGAAATTGCCCAGAGAACTAATAAAGCCAAATGCACTCAATAACTACTGTTTAAGAGACACAGTAATTCTGCTTAGCAGGAACATCCTCAGGTGATTTACAGGTACCTGGCCATGTCCCATTTTTAACTTGAATGTGGCCTCATTTCTCCTAGGAGAGCTTTTAACGTTTGAGTTATGATGCAAGGAGTGTCTGTACAAACAACTTGTCTCACTGTCTGATCAGTATTGAAACTCTATCTTTTCTACACCAGGTGAGCAGAGTGTCCTCACAGTTGGTGCTGTGGCTGGGCAGCAAGCTGGGCTCTTGCCCTGGGCAGAGACACTTCTTTCACTGCCCCAGGGAGTCTCTGGCTGTGGGCTGGTGGTAGAGATGTGATGGTCCTGCTTAAGCTTTGCTTATGCTGAGCATAAACATGTCCTGGCCCTGGACACGTGTTCCTGATTTGTGCTGCTTCTTGTGTAGTCGTGGCAAACTATTTGTTCAGCTGTGCAGCAGCTAAATCTTCAGCACAGCTAAATCTGCATACTGATCTGGCTGAAAAATAACTTACAGAAAAGGGGGAGGAAAGAAGAGAGGTGTCTCATCCAAATGGTTTTCTAGCCTGGTTCACGATGTGGCTACACAAACAGCTGTACAAGCACAAAGAAGGGAGTGGTGGGAATAAGTGGGTGAGGTCAGAAAGAAAGGAGGCTATTTAAGCCAGTGCTGCTGCCAAAACATTACTTGCCAAATTACTTTCAGCTCCTCTGTTTTCTTGAACATTTCCTCACATCTGTTCTGTCATAGTAAACTCTTATGGATCTTACTGCTTCTGCATAATAACAGCTGTACTGGTTCAGACAAAGACTTCATCTAACCCAATATCCTGTTTCCAACAGTGGCCACAGTAAGGAGACCCAGGGGTAAGAAGGGGACAAGCCTGTCTGATGTTTCCATGAATGTTCTCTCAGCCTCAGACAATATTTAGCTCAGGGGATTTCTTGAGCCTGATATGGTTCATTTACACAGTAACTGTCATCTCTTACGTACCTGCCCAATTCACATTGAGCACCATGTAACATCATGGTTTTCATGACATCTTTTGGAAGGGAGTCCCACAGGTTTCCTACTTGGAAGTGTGATCATGAAGTTCATAGGCAGGACAGACCTATCATTTTTATTAATATGTCATATAAATAATGTTGATTCACTTATACAACAGATAAAAATATTTGAGAAAAGACTTCACTGAAAAATTGGAAGAATCATGGGGTTGGTAACACCTGCTTACTCCTGATCAATGACAGTGAAATGTTTTGGTTGTCTCAGTATGGGAAAGAAAGATGTGAAAGGATGCTTTCCATAAGCCAGTGAAGGGTAATTAAGTTCTTGATGTGATGAGCCAAAATGACTGGAAAGGAGTATCAGGATGTGCATTACTGCTCTCTTCTGCTCTGAGATGAATGAGTTGAGTTTATACCTAAAAACACACCAGTCAGTGGAAAAACTTGCAGCCAGCATCAATTCTGTGGGCAAATGAAATTTTTTAACATTTTGATGCTTGTCTAATTCCATTTAGATTCATAATAGTTTATAAACTGGATAACTCTGAATGCCATCCTTCGCTGTGCACATCTGTGCTTTGTGACCAAGTCAGTGAATTGCAGTGCTGCTTGGGAAGGGTGGAACCACTGAGAGAAGGCTGTGCTGACAAACTTGGGCAAATTTTAAATGTTTGTTTGGGGATGTGTTTGCTGGAGATTATAATTCTTCCTAGAACGTGCATACCCATTTACCAGGATGAGAGGGAAAATTACCCATCTTTTTTCCCCTGATGTTCATCATGTTTCTTCTCACAGTGACCAGGCCAGGGATGCAGTCCTGGTTGCTGCAGTGCTGCCTGAGTCACCTGAGTTGCTTTGTCAATGATGAACACAGGGATAGAGAATGAAATTACCTGGTATCTATTTGCACAGTAAGATCTTTTTATGAATGGAATGTGCATTCCTTTCTCCTGCACCCTTGGGATGTGATTCCCCCTCTGTAAGGTGTTCACCATTTATGTAAATGATTGTGATTGCCAAACTAATCAAACCAAGGACAAAAGCTATCACAGGCACTCATCTAGCATCCAGCCCCCACATTAGCTTCTACTTCATTAAAATATATATGACCCAATTCAAGAGCTAATTTGGATGAAACCATTAGGCTTCTGTCCTCATCACTGGTAGAAGTGTGAGTTCATTTTCACACATGAGTGAGCAGTTGCAGCTTTAAGATGCATGAAGGTTATTGCTGTGTATGTGATGCACATGAAAGGGAGAGGGAAAGCAGCAGACAGTGGACATACTCTTTATTTCTGTGACAGCATCATTTTATAAGGTCTTATTTGTGCTTCACCTGTGGAATTCTAGACAGGATATAAAAATATATGGCCAAGTTAAACACAGGAAAGGAAAATCGAGCCTCTAAGAAGGAGAGTGACAAGATGGTCATATTGCATTGTAACTGTTGCATACCTAATACAAAAATTGGTTGTGATCTCAATGGAGTCCCTGGTGGAAGATGTGTGGTTGGACCTCCAGAGGTGTTTGGACCAGGTACAGAAAATCTCTACACACTCAGCAAAGTTGTTTGGTTTGGTTTGGATTTTTGGTTGGATTTGGTTTTTTTCTTTTTTTTTCATATTAGGTAGCTGTTTTAAATGCCTTAGCAGAGAGAGGTTGAGAAAATACTTTGAAAGTCCACAGATTCAGAATCTCATGAAATTTTTTAATCCAGCAAATCCAAGCAATTTATCCCCACAATATCCTAATCTTGGGAAGGATGCCATGCCTAGATTGCATCACTAATATCTGCTGGCATGAGTGGCTGGCAGGGGTTGCTTTCCTGGAGCCACTATCTGGGGTATCAAATTGCTCTCCAGACTGATGGATGAGTCACCAGAATCTCTGTTTTGTTTGTGGGTTTTATCAGAGCTCATCAGGTAGCCGTCAGTATGATTGACTAACTCTGCGCCAAGTGTCAGGCAAAAGGAGCTGAAGTGAAGTAACACAAGTGACAGCTGAAGAATAAGCAACAATCTGTCTTTTCAAATGAGTTGTTCTGTTGGCAATTTGACAAATTGTACGGTGTAACTGAAAGTTCTAGTTAATGTGTTGCATTACTTTATTTCAAAATATTCTGTTATGAATTGCTTACATTTAAATTCTGGCAGATAGAATGCTTAATGAAATCAGTACAAATACAGTAAATTGACATAAAAATACTGAGACAGTGCAAGACTTCTGAGATTTATTCCTAAATATACTTGCAAAGTCCCGCTTCAGCATTTTTAAAAATAATTTGACAATTTTGTCTTCTACCAAATAAAATGTTATGGGATAGTTCTCGAATGTAAATGGACAAGAGGGACAAAGGGTGGGATTAGAAACAATTTGTTTCCCTGTAGCAAACCTCCTGCAAACTTTTGCTCAGCAGATTCATTTGTGTGCCACACAACTGTTTGATCTAATTTATTTGCCTTGCATGGGTAATTCATGTTTTTCCCATTCTAAAGACATCTGACTTACTTTTTTTTTAAATTTAGTTTCATCAAAATTAGTCAGATTCCATGATATTAGGATGAAATTTTAATGGGACATGTAAATAAGGAGTATCTTCATGAAATCCAATTTTGTTGTACAAATATGCTAGGAATGTTAAAAGCATTTTCTCCCAAACCTTTGTTTTTCCTGTCTGGTAATTCTTTGGGAAAGCTCACAGCTCTTGTGAATGTTGGTGATCACCCATAGTTTTTTTTTTAAATTACCCTCATTGTATAAGAAAGTATGAATCATGGTGGATTGAGCACTGGCTGCACTATGACCATGTTTCAAGGTCTTATAATTTATTTCTCACAGGCTGTCCAGTCTGTGTTGTTTTTACATGGCCAGCTTGTAAAAAGCTTTACTGGAAAAATTTAAGTGTGATTTTAAACAATTCCAGATTTACTGGTATATGTCTCTATGGGGATATCTGTATTCTACAGTAATCTTTTTTTTTTTTTAATTCCTTTTTTTCTCCTAGACTGACAAACCAAATTTGTGACTAAATTGAAATAATCCCCTCTGATTTCAGAGGAAGCATCCCCACATGAAGAGCTGCTTGCAAGCAATCAAGTGGTCATATATTAAAAACTTGTTGTGAAAGGATTTTATATGTCTTTGTTTTATTCTGTATTGCATAGGTCTGGGAGTGTACATTGTCAGCTACCATGCTCGACTGAGAGTGCTGAGTCAATCACTTGGTCATTGAAAATGTTCATTAAATTACTGATACTCCGTTTTGGGCTAAGATTGTTTGGAGGTTTGCACCAGTTTGCAGTATCTAGGTGCTTTAGGTTTTCCTGTTGTGCTTGTTAGTCTGATACAGTGTGAGAACACACTGCTTCTGGTGGCAGCTTGCAGCTTAAGTGCTGTTTGTATGGCAGCAGATTTCTGGTTTGTCTTCCTCACTGCTACCTGCTCATGCTGTGGGGAAGAGTTACCCAGGAGTCTCCATGAGAACAAGAGCAGACAGCAGGAACAGGTTTTCATAACTATCACTTCTTATATGAGACCTTGCAGACAGCAGAGGTGTTTTTTTGCACATGGCATTGCCCAAGTTTTAATCTCATCCCTCCTGATACTGCATGGTTGCAGGGAAGAAGCACAGAGTGCAGTTATCACATTATGTGGGGGCTTGGGACTAATGCAGAAGACAAGGGAAAGCGACTTCCTAGTTCCCCTGCTGAAAGCAAGGCAGCATCTTCTCAGTGGGACTCTGGTGGGGCTGGTATATTCCCTGCTGACGCAAAGGCTCTCCCTGATGTTTTGGTATGGTTTAAGCACCATTAGTATCAAAATGTGTGACTCTCTTCTAGTGAAGTGAGATGACAAGTTTCTTCCTCAAAACGTGTGATACTGGAGCTCAGATAGTGGCTAGGTGGTCATGGCCTAGCATGGATGAGAAGGAGCAGAGACCTTTTAAATTGAAGATTACCAGCAAGTTATTGCAGAGAATGTAACCACTACTTGCCCTGAAGATATTTATCTCTTCTCTAATAGCTGAATTTGCAATGACATTTTAATACCTGTGGAAACTAGAGCCACAAGAACCTTTTCTTTCAGATACCAGCTTTGTATCTCAGCCTTTCAAAGGCAGAAGCTGGTGCAGTGTGTGCTGGAAGCAGCCAGGCTGAGCTGACTTTGGCAATCCCTGCTGCAGCTGCCCCCAGGATGGCCAGTGTCTGCGTGACTGGTGGCTCTGCCTCTGGGACTGCCTGCTCTGCAGCTGGGGAGGCAATTTCAGAGAGGGGAGGGAGAAAAGGGAGAGCTCTAAAACTTCCCTCTCCCCTAGTCAGCCTGTTTCTGTGCAGGACTCTCCTCTGATAAGAGGATGGGTTTTTTGGAGGACATGTACCTGCCAGCATCATTCCAGAAAGTGTAAGACATGACAATGCTTTTGAGATCCATCACAGAGAGCTGTAGGTTGAATCTCTTGGCAACAGTTTAAAAAAGAAAAAAAAGCAATTGTACTAACCTTGCTTCTCTATCCCAGTTTAAAAGAACTTGGACGTTGGCATTTTCTCTTCCATTTTCAGGATGAACACTAACCCAGAGGTGATGATGGTAATGGTTTATGAGTTTACCTTTGTTATGTAGTGAATGTTGTATTTTCCTTTTGTTCCATGACTTATGATTAAAAGTAAAACTGCTGACAGTTCTGAGAATGCAGGGGAGGTTTTGCTAGCATACATATCAAAATTAAAAAAAATTAGCCCGAAATATAATCCTATTCTTTATTAGTGAGAGTATTTTTTTCAGCCTAGTTTTTCCAAGGCTAGTAATAAAATTGTGTTATCTAAATTCAAACAACTGTATTTAAAATATTTTATTATTTGTTGGCTGCCTTTTTTTATTATATAATCCCAGGCTTTTGAAACACAGAGGTCATCTTAAAGAATCCCACCATAGCCTTAGTTTGAAAATTAGCTTCTTGAAATATCAGCTGTACATGTCTTGCATTTAATAAATTAATATATTAAAGAAGCTAGAAGTTGATTATTCAATTACTGTGAATCTGGCACCAAACATCCTCGTATGTTAGATGAAGCATCAATAAAAATCTATTTCATCATTTCTTAGCAGTGAACTAGCAGCTTGGGGAAAAAGGAGAGCACACAGATGCAAACCCTCTCTCTAAATATTTTCAGATATGACATGACTGAAACACAAATGTCCTGTGCAGTACATCTGTGTATGATCATGAAATTTGTTGTGTGTGAAATGCAATTTGCATTTCACTCCTGGAAGAAGTTTATATACATTTGTTTGTATTATGTATGTCTGGGTGAGAGATATGGATCCTACTCGTAAGAAACACATTGTAAAATCTACATGCAGAGAAAAAAAAAGGGTATCTAAGCATTAAAACTGTGCTGAGTACTGGCAACAGTCCAGAATCAAAACTGTCATGGTCTGTTTCCTTCTTCTTAAAGATTCTTAAATCTTTGGTGAGAGCAGGCTCTTCCAGATAGTTCATAGAGAGTGCTGCCAAACACTTCTCATATAGAAGCCACACAAAGCAAAACAAGTCTTACTGTGTACTGCATGAGAATGAAAATATATGTTTATTTTGAGGTGTGGACAATAGAATATACTGTGCTTGTCACCTCTAGCTTTCTGTTGTTCCATTTGTATTTTAAGCATGCAAGCACCAGGCCATTGTAAATGTCTACAAAATAATGATTGTGCTGGGCAGTAGTGAAATTATTGCACTTTTGTTGGCATATTTGTTTAATAATCTGCAATTTGCATTCTCCAGGCCAGGTTTTAGGTTCTTCTAGGTAAGTCTCAGACCTCTGATCTTTGGCAAATGTTGACTATGGTTTGTGTAGTGGGCTGAGATTAAGGTCATGACAGTGCTCTTTTTCTAGTGGCTTCAGTAGAGTTCTTTCCCATTTACATCTGAATAACTAAGATCAAAGTCAGCTAACTGGTGTTTGGAGCCTTATTTTTATTTCTTTCTGTACTAAAATCCATCTAATGATATTCATCTGCTTGATGAGTTTTGACGAAACCAAAGTAAATTTTGCTTTGTGGTATTGAAGTCCTTCCTATATTAGATAAGTTTTGTTTTGAAAATAAAATCATGCAACTAATTTTAATGCGTTTTGCAAAACGCTGCTTGTGATTTATGGTCTGTGTTACTGGTATATTCTCTTCTAGCCTGAGATCTCCCAGATAGTCCTGGGAGATGTTATAAAAGTAGAAGAATCTCTATTCCTCTTTCTATGAATCTGTAAAAACTATTACCACCACTACAAATCTACGCAGATGAAAGAAGCAAAGCAAGTTAAATTTAAGGCAGATTTATGTCCCTCTTCAGCCAAATATTTCAGCACTCATTTGATTACAGACATGGCTTTAATCCATTTTCAGTCAACAAGTCACTTCAGCACGTGACTAAGTCCCACTGCCTTACCATGAGAGGTGAGCGTGGGTGTGTGTTCCTTGCTGGCTTGGAATCTATTCCAGGGTAACTGCAGGAGTCTGCGGGTGTCGTGTGTGTGACGTTTGTGCTATGGCAGTTAGGTATGAGGCCACAGACTAAGTGTGAATCATCAACATCACCACAGCAACACAGTTCCTAATACTCAATACCTTACTCTCTTGTGAGACACAGTCTCTTGCTACACAACCTTGGGAGAATGGTAGGGAGATTTTTATTGGAACAAGCTGAGCAGGAGGCTTGCATATGTTGAAGTTCAAGCAGCCCTGCTTTGCTTTGCACAGGACATCTCAGTAACTTCAAGCCCTGTAGCTGCCTTCTGGACACTGCCCTAGCACTCTGAAGCACTTGTGTAAAGCTGGGGTCCCCATGCTGATAGATGTGCAAGGAGAGGAGCACGGGAGGCCGTGCTGCTCCCTGTATTGCTTCTGCCTCCAATCCAGAAAGGATCAGACTTGGCTAAACTCACAAACAGTTGTGTATCAGCAGAAAGTACATCTAACTGCACCATGTAGGGCCATCCATGAAATTGAATTATTTAATATACCAGATTGTCAACTGGTGAGACTCAGTGCCTGAGTTAATTAAAATGATGTAAACATGCCAAGGGGAGGACCCATCCTTCTTCCATTTGGAGAGTTTGCTCACTGAAGCAGACATCTGAAGTGTTGTTTTGGTTTTTTTTGTTTTTAATAGAAGCATAAATTTATTATTTTGAGAGAATGCAAATGTTCAGAATGACCCATGTTTTACCTGTTTTGGGATTTGAATGATTGTTCCAGAAACTGAGGCTGGTATCTCTTGTAGTCTCCAGCAGTATGTGGAGTTTTGTAGAATGCATCTGGTGTTGTTCTGCACTCGCAAGCAGGGTTACAAATGTTTCTGTGAGGACTTAAAGAGAAAAGATACTTTTTCAACCTTTGTTTTTCAACTTGATGCTTTAAAATGATTTGAAAACCATATTGAGTCAAATGTTTTATAAGGTTTTTTGGCTGCAGTATGCTTTTCTTGATATGGATGAAGGCACTTGAAGCTGAATTTAGAGCAAGAGTCAGAAGAGTGGCTACGATGAGGTGACCATCATGGGAGTCCTTTTTCGTCCCCACAGTATTTATTTTGATAATGAAGCTCTTGATGGTGGCAGAGAAGAGATTCATGTCTGCTTGTGAGCAGAAAGGCATTGCAGGCATAGCAATGTTGGGTACCCGTTTGAAGAGTTGGCCAATATTTCATTTGTTATGATAGTTTGAGGTTTTTTTCTCTTCCTGAATATCAGCAGGAGGCAAAGAATATTAAAAACTAAACTGAAAAGACAGAATTATAGAACTGTTGAATGGTTTGGGTTGGAAGGGATTTGGGTCTCCTCCTGCAGACAGGTACACCTTTCACTAGACCAGATTGCCCAAAGCACCCTCCAGCCTGGCCTTAAACACTTCCAGGGATCACGTACCCACATCTTCTCTGGACAGCCTGTGCCAGAGCCTCACCACCCTCACAGTAAAGAATTTCTTTTCCAATTTAAAGTAATTCCCCCTTGTCCTGTCCCTCCATGCCCTTGTCAAAAGTCCCTCTGCAGCTCTTCTGCAGGCCCCCTTTGAGTACCACAGTAACTGTTCCCCAGTTGCTGGCTCTTGAATCTGTATGCCTTATACTGTTCTCCAACCCCAAGAAGTATATTTGGAGGAAGTAGAGACCCTCCTAAATTAAAAAACACAACAAAAAAACAATCACCAGAAGAATTTGTTGTTCAATGTGGAAGAGAGAACACAAATGTCTGGCCAGCTCATGTCTTTTTTTTAATGACAGTCTTTGTCTTGGAGGTTGTCTTATGGGTCTGACTATGCTTGTTTCCCAAAATTTATATCCATCTCTAATTGGAAGTTAATGTGGTAGAGTAATTCCAGTCCTGCTTCTGTGCTCTATCTCTGAATTAAATTACTTGAGACAATTTGAGGTGAATAGGGGAAGTGCTATCCAGAAGTTGGAACCTTCTCTCCTTTCAGGATTTAAGAGCTATTTTGTGGGTATTCCCATAAAAAATAAGAAGCTTCCTTCCCAGATGAATACAGTTCAGTTTAAAATTTATGTTTACACCAGTATCTGTTAAACTAAGGTTTTGTGCCAGAAGAGTGCCAGCTAAGGCTGAAAAGCCTTTTCAAACGCTCTGCCCAAATGTGCATTGTTTTTAATATGATACTGTCTGTGGAGTTCACTGACTTAAAGGTGTCATCTGACTTTGGCATGGCACCTAACACTTAAAACACAGTACTTGTGTGTTAAGCACATATCAGCTCTGAGCTTTAATTTTGGAAACTCTTAGGATTTGCTTACTGACTATATTTATAGTTGATATTTTGAATTTGTAAGTGCTACACTGGATGCATTATACTTTGTTGTTGCTCATTATGACAAAATAGTTGTAAAATTTGCAACCTATCATACTTAGTTTTTATCATTTAAAGAAAAAGAGAACCCTTTAATTCCTGAGAACACTTTGCTCTGTGTTAATTGATGAGATAAAAAGGGTGGAAAAGACTGTATGGTATGAATCTGTTAACACACAAATGCACAGAAGATTTAGAAAACATATAAGAGGACATTTTCTCAGGTAATATGTACTCTGTAGCTTGTTGAATGCAAAGCAGGTGATGTGTTAAGTGTACAGCTGAAGAGACACACTTGCAATGTAGTTTTTGATCATTTGAACTAGTCATGACCCTCATGACTTCTCAGTCTTGAAGAAATAGGTTACTTTCTTTTGTCTTGAATTTACCATTATATTTGTAGTTCAGCAATATTTAATACTACATAAACTTTCAGAGCTTTCATTTCTCTTTTGATGTACAGATTATAGTAATTTTTGGAGACAGAGTAGTCCTTTCCAATCACAATATAAGAGCTGCTGATTAGTTCACATTATTTCCTGAAATGTTTGCATTTCTAGATATATTCCTGGAGAGGAGGCAAATGTAACATAACATTATGGTTTTCTTTTCCATCCACATGATTAATTTTTTTCTCATGATCTGGATACAACCTAAGATTTATCTGTTTCAATTTATCAGGTCATAATGGCCTTCTCTTCAGATGTAATATATTGAGTTCAACAGACAGCAGCCTTTTAATATTTGTGTCTTTTAAATTGCTATTTGTGTGGAGAAGACGAGTCAGTGGAATCAGCTGGAATCACATTTTCCAAAGTCTTCAGAATGGAAGACACAGGGGGAAAATAAACTTCTGAGTGCCTTCTGGGCCTAACTGGCAGAGGTGGGTTATTCTCTGCCTGCACTAATATATCATAAGGTATTATTTGTGATCCACAAGCTAATAAATTGTACTTTGTGCTAGCAGGGAGTGTAAAATATGACCTCGAGAATTTGATATCCTTTTATATTGAGGGCTAGATAAGACATGGATTCTTTATTTACCGTGAAGATTCAGAAATAGTTTCATATTTAGTGGCAGCTATTGATTCACTAGGATTTGGAAAAAGCAGTTCTTTTGCTCATGCGTGAAGTCACAGCAAACAAAATTTTCCAATCCCAGACACATCTAAAGGTATATCCCTAAATCAGCATAAACTGTTAGTCTTTGGATTTCTTGTATTGCTCTGTCTTTCCTGAAGAGGAATCAGAGGAGATGGGGATTAGCTCCCCCCTGTACATGGAAAGGCACTCAGGTATGTCACTCCTGCATCAGCCTGGCTCATGAAAACCTCCTGACCCCAAATCTGGGATGTGTAGCCTATCTCATAGATGAAATTTCATCACTCCCTCCTGAATAACCAAATGACCTGATCTGTATCCCTGCTAAGCACTCATACCTTCTAATAACTTTAATTAAAGTTTCATGGTGTTCATCAGTTGGAAACAAGTTACTTTGATAATTTTTTCCCAGCTTTAGGATAAAGTTTTCAGTATTTCAGCCTTTATTTTAATGATTTAATCATAGGCTTCAGTGCTGTTTTCTGGAATAGTCTTATAGATGCATCATCTCTTTGGCTGCTCTTATCTTCCCTCCTTCCTTCTCCTGTCCCTCTCATCTGCAATCCCCTGAGCAGTTACAGCTGCTGTTCATGCACTGCTCTGGGTCAGCTGTCATGGATTCTGCCGAGTGAACACATAACCACTGTTCCTTCCCACCAGGATATTGTCCATTCTCTCATCCACAGCTGCCTCGAAGAGCAGGGATGATCTGTGTGGGTGCAGTTAAAGTGTCTATCAGTGTTTGCCAGAGTTCTGGCAGCTCCAGGCTATTGTGGCTCTGCCTGTGTTCAGAGGTTGAGGAATTGCAGTAATGCTCATTTTGCAGCTTCACAATGCAGCAATTTCTTTGCTGGATGCTTCTGTTCATGACCAGTTGATTGCTTGCATGACAACACCACTTTGGATACTCTGGAGATTTCGGCTTGCAAGGACACCTTTCCATAGACAAACTCACACATTCAGTCTTCTAAGGCAGGCTTTTTATATGTAAATTTCTTAATGAGGAATTGATATTGTACAAGTAATAGTGCAGTGATTCATCGAAGCAGGAGATTTTATTTGGTTTTTGTATGTACTAATGTTATTTATTGTCTTCTTGTCTTTTTATACATTCATATGCAAGGTGACAAAGTAAGTTGAAAAAAAGTATTAATTGTTTGAACAAGTAATTTAGAGGACTAACTCATTCCCAAAAAAGGAATATTTCCAATACATTAAAGAAATTCTGTACAAACTTTGCAAAACAAACAGTTGAATATCTTTCAGTGAGTGTTGATGTTTTCTCTAGCTTTGTTTAACTCATTGAAAGGATCTGCTTTGTGGTATACCTGAACTCTATATACCTCGCTGGGAATTTAATCCACTCACAAGAGACATTTATATTTATTAGGTAGCCTGGTGTATTCTTAGAAAGAAAACTTCAAGATATCTGAGAAGGATTTGGTATGTATTGAATGAGTACATGATTTGTATACTGCAGAAGGGGAAGAACTGATTTACTTTGTGATCTCTTACCTATTCAAAAGCTTGCAATATGTCAAACTTGGGATACTTTTGCTAGCACATACTGGAGGAAAGCCAAGCTACTCCTATTTGGCTTCAAGTCCAGTAAGTAATTTTTGATTATTTCAATTAAAATATTCAGTTTGTGTAATTCCATAATGCCTTGATAACACAGAGGCCTGTGCTGCACACCTGCAATGTCAACTTCACTTAATAGCTACTATTTGGGAGGAACATCATAGTAAGTAGTAGAATTAAAAACAAATATAAACTTGCTGGTTTCACCTCTTGCTTACACCAGGAGTTTTACAGCATTCTTGTTCTCTAATACATGTTTCACATATTCTGCCAACACTCTCAAATAAACATAACATTTTTGAAGAATCAATGATCAATTTCTACTTAAATAGCTCTTCAGGACATCTTTTGTCTGGTTCCATATTGGGGTGCTGGCTGAACTGAATGCAAGGCTGTAGCTGTTCCCCACAGCATTTCAGGACAGTGGTTTGTGGCATTTGGGATGTGGTACCATCCAAATGCAAAGGGATATAGCTAAAAATGAAACAGTATTTGTAATACTAGTTTCAGAGCATAAGCATGAGTTCTCATTTTTCTTTTTTGTTCAGAAACATTGAGGTCTCTCAGTGGTGCCTGTTGATTCAGAATAACTCTATTCTTCAATGGACAGAGTTCTGTAATTACCATAATGCCCCTGCTGGGTTTGCTGACAGGCCTGGTGTATCTGTAGGGGCTGTGGCTGGAATTGCAGCTGCTTCTGTCTTGGGCGAAGAAGAAAGGAATTGTATTTCTTGGTGGAGACAGTGCATAGCTGTTCTATAAAGGGGGAATTTTTTAGTGAGTTATAGATATTAATGTAGATACTAGTTTCTGATAGGGTACTACCCAATCAGACAGCCAGGTTGTTGCTTTCTAAGCTTAAGATACTTGCATTGTTGGACTGTAAATATAAAGCTATAATCAATAGGCTGATCAGTTTTCTGCAAGCAAATAGAGCAGTATTGTATGCAATAATCACTTTGTGTATATGTACCTTGTTGAAATGATTAGAAAAATGATGGCATCAGCCTTTTTATTGCAGCTGTTGGATTAGTTAGGGCTTTGGTTTGCAGTATTGTCTCAGAGATAGCAAGGAGATAAAGCAGCTATTAGGGAAGCTTTGCTTGTTTCCATGTACAAGGAACATGCACCTGTACTTGTTTGTTTTCCAGTGTGTGGGAAAAAATTCTGAGAGCATAAAGCCACTAAGTGGCCAGAAATGATATCAGTCCATTACAATTTTCATGGTTCATATTTTTTACTGTGCTATGCGTAATTAATCCAAGCCACCCATGGAAACACACATAAACCATGTGCCTCCCCTGTAATAGACTATGGAAATACTACTGTTCCCTTATTCTCTTGTGAGTGATGTATTCATCCTGATTATGTAGCCTTCTTCCATGTTTAACAGTCCTTCCTTAAATGTGATCCCAGCTCAGCAGGACCCTCTCTAGAAGTACAGCTTTGTGTGTGGGAGAAGCTGCTGAGTCAGGCTGTGATTTCTGTTTTAACTTCCCAGGTGCATGGATTTCTACTGCTTATTGATCAAAGGCAGTAGAAATAAATATACCCATGCCAGGATTACCACATACAGATACCATGCAACCCTTCCTTTCTTTGGTCATACATGATTTGAAAGACAGGTTTTAAAGTTTGTTTGGTTTTGGGGTGGGTGGGGTTTTTTTCCAAATTACTGCTTAAATCCTCCCTGGGCTTTGAAGTACACGGTTTGATTTTCAAAGCACTGAAAACTGAATCACCTGACATCAGACACTAAGTACTTTCAAACATCTATAGATGAAGATTTAGAAACCCAATTTAGTTTCCACTGAGGTATGAATCTTAATATGTTTATTAAGCTTTATTTAAAAAAAATAAGACTATTAGTATTCATTCCATCAAGACTGTTATTTCTCTGCATTCACAAGGATATGAATCAAACATGCTTTTTTCTCCTTGTGGGGACGATTTTTATCAATGGTTCACCTAGATAAAGGTTTCCTCAAAATGTAGTTTATGTTTGGAGTTAAATATCAGTCTTTGGCAAATTTCTTTTGACAAGGACTTTAATATTTGGCATCCAGCCATTGAAAATACATGGTCTTTGCTGCTTCACTCAAAGCTGCATTGTTTCTCGAGAGCAGAGCTATCCTGCTAGACCATGGAAAATGAAGGAATTGTAGAGGCAGCTTGGTTAAAGGATTTGCAAATTTAAGGCTTTAAAATATTTTTGAAATTAGAAAGAAGCATTCAAGTACTGCAGAGATGTGTTTGTGTAGGTTCCTGTCCTGTTTGCCATGTGTGTCATAATAGTCATCTACCTTACCCTAAACATAGACAGAACTGTATCAGATCTGTACAGAAACAATAGGCCATTGTTAAATTTGCTTCAATAAAAACGTCTTGCTGTTGATATTGATTAAAACTAGGAGGCTTCCTTTAACTGTTACAACACTCTGAGGAAGAAAGGTGATCTTAAAAATAGCTTGGACCTAACCTTTCATAGCTCAGCATCAAGATCCTGAGCTGTAGTAGGGTTAACAGGGCAGATACACGCTCTGAAAAATTGTTGTGTTCCTTGTTGATGGCTGCTTTCTCCATTGCTTGCAACTTTTAAGTGATCCACAACTGCTCCATGTAAAAATCAATACAGTAATCCAGCCTGGAGGTCCCAAGGTGTAACAGCAGTGGCAATTATGCTTTGACAATAGACTCCTTGTGTGTGTGGTATGGCTTCATTACAGTGAATAACTTTAAGTATACTGCCAGGTTTCTGATGCTACTCTGATCAGGGCTGAGCTGAAGGGGAGATCTTAAATCAAGACAGCTGCTCTGTCTAAGCAGTCCAAGCAAAGGGTTATTAATGGTGGCAGCAAGCATGGTATTGAAAATCCTTTTGCTTGGTGTAGCACCTATTGCTTGGTGCAGCAGAGATGCTACAAAAGTTTGTCTTCAGATGAGCGGGGGCATTATGATTTGTTTAAGGAGGCCAGGACAGATGGTTAAAGAAAATTACCCACCCTGCATTTCAGGATGAAATCATAATGATAGCAATAAACCCATTGGGATATGAAATTATTGTATTTGGTCTTCTTCCATTTACAGCCTTTGGAGTTGTAGTATTTTGCTGTCTTTAATATAGAGATGTAGCCACTGACTCAGGTGGTCAGAGTTGGAAGTTACTTAAATCAGAATTCAGTATTGCCTGTTGAGAATTGCAGTTGTAGGGGACTGTACTTTCATCGATCAGATCAAGATGGATGGCTGCAAAATTGGATGTCCAGCCTCACCGAGCCACACTGGAGGGTGAAGGATGCAGGCAGAGGAATTATGCTCTGCCTTGGCTGTACAGCTCCAGCTGTAGCCCCAGGGCCGCTGCTGCTGTTCCAGCAGTGTCTCTTTTGGCCAAAACCTAACTGCCCCACCCTTGAGGAATTTAAGATAAAGGAATGTGTGTTCTAGCATTAAGAAAACAAAAGTGTTTCTAGCTCTCAGGACAGTGTGTGTAGCGGGCCTTTTCTGCTCTAACTTCAGGTTCACGTGGGAATTAAAAAGGTCAATCTCTTGCAAAGTAGCTGACAAGACAAAGTTAAGTTGCTCAAACAGATATCCCTCTGTTTCTCTGAAGCATAATCTGTCAATCAGTTCTCAGCCTCTTTCTTTGCTGTCATGAGATGATGGAAAATTAATTGTGTGTCTGAACATCAAACTTCTAAGTGTATCTATATGCTCCTCTGCAAAAATGTGTTTCAAATGGCTTGGCAATTATAATTGTAGTGAACACTGTCCTTCACCCTTCACCCGTTATCTTTTTGAGTCTTTAGACAATCATGAAGGAGAATTTAACCTGGTTTTAAAAATAATTTCAAAATTTTTAGAAATTGGTGATTATTAACAGAGAAGGATGACTCCTAAGTGGTCTTATCTGCAGAAAATGAAACCATCTCCCTAAGAACTGAAATCTCTTTGTTGCACAGATTTCTCTAGCAAGATGTCCTTATCAGTGGGGAGGAATTTTCTATGGAATTGATTCCCTTGGCAGTGTAGCAGCAGTGCTTAAAATAAGTCAAAATACACTATTTCTCACCATTTCTGAAAGGGCAGCAGGCTCCTGTGAGTTTGTGTACCTAGCTGCAGCAAATGGGGGTCTTGGCTGCCTGTGCATGTGCTGTAGGATTGACCTACAGAGCCACATGAAAGGGTACAGCTGTAGTTTCATGGGAAAGTGAGCCTTAAAAATCCCATTCTTTATTGCTTAAAATGATTAGAAAGACCAGCACCTTTTGCAGGGCATTGTAAATCCTAGTTCTGTTAAGATAAATATCTAGGTCAGAAGCTAGAGGTGCCATCACCTGTATTTTCAAAGGTATGATATGTTTGAAAACTCTTTAATAAAGTTGGATTGCTATAAGGAATACATTGGGTTTCTAAAGCCCTCATTGAATTTAACCTGTAAAACTTGACTTCCAGCAGGTTAGCTGAGGATTGTCAGCTGATGCTTTCATCTTGGCTTAGCCTGACATGAAAATTTTGAGAAAAAGCAAAGGAAAAATTCAGTGCGTTCTTTATCCTATTCACATGCTTTTGGAGCTCTTCTCATTTAGTTCACTTCCTTCATTATGCTGCAAAATCAAGCTTACCTGTCTGTCACTGAGCAGTGCAGGGCACTTGGTCATGTGTCCCCATTCTGCTGCTAATGGGGGTAGCAGTGAGCAGCAGCTGATGAGGCTGTGGCTGCTGGCACTGGGGACACCCAGCAGAGCAGGAGCTGCCAGCACAGCCAGGAGTTGTGTTCACTGCATGGGCTGAGCCTGGATGCAGCAGCTCTGCCTGGGTTGTGTAGAAACAGGACACCCAGTGAGTGCTTGTTAGGGCAGAGAACCTGTTATTCTGAAATGAGCATCTTTGTCCTCCAGGACTTTTTGGGACTGTATGTACTTTGCTGGTGACAGTCCCTTTATTTAATTTTTAAATTTATTTTTTGGCTGTCATGAAGCGATACTTGTTACTTTGGAAGTCAATTTAGAGAATCAGCTGACTGTGACCTCTGCAGAAGATGCATCCTGCTGATATCAAAACACATGAATTCTTGTTTAGTTATTTTTTTCTCTGACTTCAAGAAAACAAGGTTTTTAAGAGCATCTAGTTACTTAAATATTCAGACAGAGGCCTTATGAAATTTTAAAAACAAACCTGTTCTTAGCCTGCAGTTACTGTAGGTGCTTAAATGCCTTTAAAATTTGCCCCTGGCTTCTCTACTCTAGATATTGCTTGAGTAAAATGAAAATATAACCAGGATTAATTCATTAATAGAAAGTGTGTGGCAGGTGAGCAGAGTGCTGAGAACAAAAACTAACTTCAAAGAATCCAAGATATCCAAGAAATGTGAAATTCTCACAATGTCTTTATAAGACCAAAATGAAATAACAGGTCTGACATGGTGGAGGTAGTAGGAAGAAGAGGTTTTTTCCTCTTCATACACTCTTAAGAAACAACTCCCCCTTAATGGCAGAACTTGGGGTCCTTCTTTTCAGAAAGCAGACTGACAGCGTTTGTAGGTTAAATGAAATGAATTAGCGAATGAGTAATTCTGTTTGCATGTAACTTCGTTAAGATAATATCCTGTCCATCTTAGACCTGTCATATTAGACACATTTAATCTTTGTGACACATGGAGTGTTATATTGTGTTTGACACCTTCTAAAGGAAGAAGGACGAGCGCCTGTAATTGGAATGCTGCCATTGGATAATAATGAGGAGCGCTTCTCCTCTTCAAAGGGCTTTCACTCTCCCTAGCTAATCCACAGATCTGCTGAGTGAGGAAGGGAAGTTTGATCCCTGTTTTACAGATGGGGAGACTAAGATGGAAGGAGTCACTGCATTAGAACTTGAAGTGCCCAGGTGCTAGTCATCCTGTGCAAAATAAAAATTAATTTTATTTGTGAACTCAAATGAAGTAAATGTGTTGTTTAGATTTGGATTACATGGCCTACATTGATGTTCCTGACATTTGACCCTTCAAATATATTTTCATGCTATACCAATGTAACAAGTGTTCTCTAGTAATTATATTACTGTTGAGTTCAATAACTACAAGTAAAATGTGCAGAGTTTCTGAATGTTTGCACTTGAAAGTGATGGTCTGTTTCTGAAAGCCTTCTGGATATAAAATCTGTTTTGTAACTCTGGAACTTCTGGCTCTGAAAATTGTGAGTATCACCCATTGCACTGGCAGAGATCTCACTAGAGTGGGGAACTTCCTGAGCAATTTTAGTTGTTGGATTGATATGTTAAGGCAATTTGAGTTTATTGGTTATTTAAATGATAAAGCGAACTCACTTGCTGAAGTGGAATCTTCTTCTCCCAAAAATGATTGCTTTTGGTGTTAAGCCACTAGTGGTTTAAAAGCAATGTTTTCTTTTTAAGTCTTTAACTTACATGTAGAGTTACTTACAGTTCCTTAAACTGGAAAATATTTTAAGTTAATATTACCTACTACATTTCATGCTTTGTATTAGATTTTTTTTAATATAAAAAAGAGGTGGGTCAGTTATCACACATATTATTTGTCTGTGGCACATTCTGTTGTCCAAACACCTAATGAGTATGAAATAAACATTAGAGATATTTACAGAAAGTCTTTCATGAAAAAATAAATACTAGACTATTTTCTTCTCATTTTAAATTTAGTAAAACTTCCCTAATTTTATTGTACAGATGAGCCATAAACAAACATACTATTGTCCCTTAGTGGAACCCAGTGGATTAATTTAATGTAGCTGGTGAACAGACATGGAAATATTCTGACTGATGACACTAGTAATTACTATCTACCTGGAGAATGCTTCATATATACAAAAAAACACAAGCAAAATTTGCAACATTTAAAAGCCTCATTAATAAAACCTGAAACACTGCCTTTTCCTCTTTCTGATCATCTTCTCTCTTCATGCAGCCATCTCTTTTATTTTCTTTACCTTATTTCTGCAGAAATTCCCACATGCACTTGTTAGTTCCCAAATAAAAGAAAACATTTTAGTCTTTACCTGAGTTCTATTGGCTGAAATGACAGCACTGTTAAAAATCAATGTGTAGAAAGCTGGATCATTACTGAGGTTTCCCCTTGAACACTTCATAGACACAGAAAACTCAGGAAAACAGCCTGAGCGCACTGCATCGTGATTGATTTCAAGTACATCTGATGGAGTATAATTATCTACCCATTCATTTCTCTTCATTCTCCTCTCTACATGCTTCCTCTTTTGGGATCAGATAATCAGTAGCAATAATAAAAAGCAGTAAGAATAAAAAAACCAAAAACCAAACATAAAAAACCCCCCAAACAACCAAAAAAAAAAAAACCAACCCCAAACCCCCCCCCCCGCCAAAAATCCCCATAGAAACAATTGCCCATAAGCTTTGGCTGCAAAACTAAATAGCAGTGGCTGTATATCTAATTTATTATTTCCCCTATTCCACCATCATATCATCAGAATCTTTGGGAAAGCTCTGACTCCACTTTAGGTTAACTTAATAAAAATGCACACTTGGGTTTGTATTAATGGTTATGTGTTAGTGGCATTGAGACTAAATTTTCAAGCGTGTCAACATCACCATCAACACCTTCTCCCTCTTAATTTCTTTTGTAATGTGGCAAGAAAATCAGTACTTTGAGAGGTTAGGATCCTAATATTTCTGGGTGTTTGTTTGTTTGTTTTGTTTTCCTGTGGTTTTTTTCTTAATTTTTTTCAAATATTTGTTAAAATATTTTTGGCACTCAAAATGGAATCTCCAGTTCCAATTCAGAATGTATAACTCTTAACTGGCCTGTTTGAAAGGAGCATTAATTGTGGAATATTCTCTGATACCTACTCAGTATAAAACCAGATCATTGAATTTATATGAATAAACTTCCTTCAATAGGAGTCAAAATTAAAAGAAGTTGGGATTTTCCTCATATTCTTAACCTTGTAAATTCACATAATCACAAATTCTACTGCAAACTCTTTATATGAGAAGAAATTGTTCTTTTATGATAACTAACATGGGCCATAAATCTGTTTAAAAAAAAATCACACTCTGCTTAAAGTATTATTCTAGAAGGTAATTATGGATTGGTATTCTTGCTTTCAGGCATAAGCAAATATATTAAGGCAAAGTTTTGGTTTTCTAAAAAATATATAATAATACTGTCATCTTACTTATGTATAGGTACAACATATCTGAAAATTGCTGTTGCTGCACTGAAAGGATCTGTTGTCATGAATGCAGGCGGTTTTGGTTCCTCACATACTCCTTGCTGTAACTGCTCCCACACCATTGAGGATTTTGTCTGAGCATTGGGATTTCTTGATTGTTTTTGCTCTAATGTTGCATGTTATTCTTGAGTTCTGTTTAGTTCTAAATTGCTCTCTCAAATAATGCCTTTGTTGGTACATCCTGGGGTTCTTAAGATGCAACTTGTCAATATTTTAAGTATTAAGTTTACCAGTGAAAGACTTGTGCTTTTTTTTTTTTCTGCTAGACCCATAAACTCAATTCTGAAATGTGAGAATTAAGTTATGTTCCTTTTTTTTCTGTGTGTGTGCTTAAATCTATTTCCAGTAAGAGATAAGCTGCTTGTGGCAGAAGGTTCATTGGCTGTTATCAGAAAAGAAAAATCTACTTTTTTTAGATTATGCCTTCAGTGATCTCACTCACTGAAGGTGATGGAACTGTGCAGTGAGAAAAAGGTTATGAGGAATGAAAGTAGTAATATTTTGTTTTGTTCAAGTGTCTTGCAAGGAGCAGATGCTGTGGAAAAGAAGGTGTCATTCTATTTTGAAGCTCTTCAGAACAAAACAATATTTTCAAGTATCTGAAGAGTCACATCTGCTGTCATTTTTATAGGGACATCATTATTATACACTTTCTGGCTCTTGTAATGGTTTCTCCTTTTGCACTAAATTTAGGGTGTAAGTAAATCCTTCCCTTCTTTCCTCCTTACTTTTCACCTACTTACTTGTGAGCTACACTGATGTTTCCTTCTCTTTTCTGCAGCAAAAAAAAATAGGTTTTTCTTCCTTTGCAATTTCATTGTAGGTGAGCTCCTCCAGCACTGAGGATGTTTTGTTACCCTCTGTGAAAGCTCTCCAGTTTAAAACATCTTTCATATAATACAACACACAAAAGTGCTGTGTTAATACAGCCTATTAAGAATTGGTTTAAATGTTTTCAGCTGTGTTAAGATATTGATATAGGTAACCTTGATCAGTAAAATATTGGCAAATATTTTCTACTTCCGTATCACACAAACTTTTCTACAATCTCTTCCTATTTTTTTTTTTTTTTACTTCCATTAGGGAGTGCTATTTACTTTTGCCATTTTGGATGGATTCTTATATCTGTTTATAAAAAGCAGAAGATGACTTTATGGTAGAGGAGGCCCTATCCACACTGAGACCCTTCAGAGATTGTGAAGTTTTAGAGAAAACAGCAATGAAATGTTTTCTGAAGAGAATTCTAATTGCATTAATTAATTACTTAATTGTATCAATTTTAGAATACAAGCTGACATTGTGCATCTTTTCATTGTCTCAAAATGTGTTTTCATTAATTAAACAAGATAGCATAAGGCATAACTTCCCTCCAGTTTAAAATAAAGGAAAACATTTAAGTCTACTCAGAAATGTGTAGATTGTATGTTTGATATCTACCTTATTCTTGTATTCCCTTGCTTCTTGTATTTCAGGGACGTTCAGATGTATTGGTATAGTCCATGAAAAATGTTCAGCAACGAAATTCTGTGGAATTTGACTCTGAGTTGAAGATAAAATTCTACACACAATTCTATTCCAGCCTATTTTTAAAGTTATTTGATTTATTATTACTGAAGTATAGATGATGAAATTGCCTTGCTTTAGCTTATTAAAAACAAAACAAAACACCCCAAACAAATAAACAACAACAACAAAAAAAACAACAACTAAAAAAAACCCAAATAAACAAAAAAACCTCACTGTATGTCAGAAATAAACCTGGCATTGGAGAAGAGACTTTGAGATGTGGTTCACAAAGTTGAAATTTTGGGCCATGATAAACCCCTTTAGTTACATATCCATAATCAAACAGCTAGTTGAATTCTTGGGAGAAAGATTTTTATAACAAATATAACAGCTGATGTTGCATGGTGTGACTAATTCACAGGTTTGTTCCAATTGCACATTAAAACACAGGAACACACACTTCTGATTTCATCTGTTTCCAAGCACAAAATTACACACTGTTCCTCATTAATAACATTATTTTAAAAATAGTACAAGGATGAGGACAAAGCCTGGGCTATCTCTAATAATGATATCCTGGAGCATTAGAGGTTTTACAAACTTCTGATCTTATGTGAAAACAGTGAGCAAATGAAAAATGTCTGTGTACCAAGAAGACAGTGAGGTCTTGCTGAATATTCTCCTGTACTTTTTTTGTTTTGGTGGATTTAGACCTATACCACTGTGGTTTAACTCTTGTCCAACATAATACATTAGTTTCTAATTACAGTGCTCTTCAAACCAATATAGTTCTCCAGGCTGTTTTTAGAGGTGATGGTTTAAGATATTAACATAGACTGTGAATCACAATAGTTGTTTCTTACTGGACATACAAAAGCTGTGCTATTCATAGAAAGGGAAGACTGCCCTGTGCCTATGAAACTTGAGAGACTGAGACTTATTTCTTTATCTTCCACAGATTTCCTGTGCTATTATGGGCAAGTCTTTTAGCCTCATAAAAGGACTTGGGTCCTAGTATTTACTTCTTCTATTGCTTATTTTCCCTCTCCCCTTCATTTTTTTTTCTTTTGAGTTGTAAATACCTAAATAGTCCTTTATATGGGCAGTAAAATTGTTAGTATCTCTATTCCAATCTTTTTAATGGTCTGGTCAGTAGAAGACTTTCTACCAAAGCAAGAGGTGCATGTTTCACTGTAGGACCAGAATCTACTGGATAAGTGTTTCCTCCTTTATATAAATAAATAAAATTGTGAGTAATTGAGAGTTGTGAATGGCAGTAAAAAGCTGGGAATAATGAGTGCAAGTACATGCATAGCTGAATTCAGAATTAACTCCTTTGCCTGGAAGCTTTGCATTTTCCTTGTTGCTTTCAGTTATTAAACTTCTCAAATAAAACTTGTTCTGTGCAATTTTTAGTGAAAAGAGGAAGAGGAATTGGTTTGAACAAAAGTCTGTGCCATTGGGATGAAGTGCTCTCCTCAGAGTCCTTGAGAAAATGGTTTTGATAGAGCCAAAAAGAAACCATAGAGGGGCCATAATAACAACGATAATATCAGAAGCAAACAGAAGGACATTTTTGGAAAGTAATACAGGAGGACTGAAGAGCAAGATACTGGAGCAGCCTGTCAGAAGAATCATTCTCTTGCTGCCATTATGATTGTATGTACTAAACAGAGAGGTGAAACACTAAAACTGAGTCACCTGTAAGGAAGACAAAAAGGTGCAAATCTCTCTGGCAGGGACATCATAGCTGATATTTCTAAATTGATGCTTTCAGCTCTGAATACTGCAGAGCTGTCAGGGCAGTTGGCTAGGCTGAGACTAGCAAGACAGATCTTTGTAGGGGAAATATATGTGGTTCTTATAGTTGGGAAACTGCTACTAAGAAAAATGCCTTCAAAAAGGAAGCATCCCTGCTACAAAGCCACTATGCTTGTCACCAGTTTTAGATTGCTTCTGGATTTCCTCTTCAGTTCCTTTTTCAGTGCTTTGTTTTTTCCCTCGCTCTACCAAGGTTGTTTACATTTCATTGCTGTGTCTGGCTTGTAGGCTATTTAGTCTCTATAAAGAACCTGTAGGAGAAAAAGGTCTAATAATGTGAGATGCTCAGTTCTTGTTAGTGCAGCTGCCAGTGGTGCTAAGGGAATTCTGCATGGGTGGCTGTAGGTGTGAATTGAAAAAAATGGGGAGGTGTTGAAGAAATCGAAGGTGTTGTGAATGGGAATGGAAAAATCGGATTGTTGAACATTTCTTGTCCTGCAGCAAAAAACAATTATTGATGAAAGTTTTACTCTGCAAAAAATCTGTTTGGAGCTTTGTGCACACGAGTGTTTCCATTTGGTGTGCAGATTTAAATGATGTGGAGAATGCAGTCTCTTTTAGAAAGTATCCACTGGTGATAATGGCACTAACTTGGAATTTGTTTCTATTTCCTGGGAGTTTGGCAGAACTGGCTAGAGAAGCACTGAGCATCCTTTGCTATTCTCACAATGAAGAGGGCTGATCTTCTGCACTGTGCTTTGGGTTCTTCCGACTCTGCCAAATAGATTATCTGTTGCTTTTTCAGGAAGAAGTTACAATAATTGTATTGATTGTCTTTCATTTGACTCTTGACTGAGAGGAATAAAAAGCTTCACCATTATTGATTTAGTTTGCACTCAAGTATGTTACTTTTGTTTTCACTTCCCACAGGACCTAATCCCAAGGCCATTTATGCAGTTGTGTAAGGCCTTAATGCAGTCAAGGTAATGCAGCCTGAATCAGCAGACACAGATCCTGTGTGACTATATCCTTGCTCAGGCATTTATATCATCTGAAAATATACCTAAAATGGATTAAGAGAAGTTGAAACAAATGGATTTGTTTATTCTTTTTATGAACTAGTCTTTTCTCTTATGCACCCAAATGACTTCTAGGTAGATCTTTGTTGTATCTACCCCATCAGTAATCAGTACCAGAGGGACAGAGATTTTCAAGTGCCAAGCCTACCCTGATCTTATTGCTCCTAAAATGCTGTATCTGTCATAGTAGAAAGGGTCAGTGCATTGTGCTTTGGAACATGCTCTAACAGGACTTGGGCAATGTTATCACAGTCAGCACTTAAATTTTAGTGTTTAAATTTTATTTTCTTCTCTTTACACCCAATTCTGCATCCTCAAACAAAGCAGAGCTTAGACAATACTGATCCAAATAATTCTGTAGGAAAGGCTGTTGAACTCCATGTGAGCTAGAAAGATGATGCCCAGCTCAGAGGCTGGAATTATGAATCGTTTTTTCAGTCTCTCAATGCTTTAGTGTTTGTCCAAAATTATCTCATGTAAATGTGTTGAATTTTATGCTTAATACTGATTTCTCCAATTCTCTTATTTGGAAAAATAATTAAATAAACCTATAAATACAAAAAAAATTTTGGTTGGGCAGAAATATTTAGGCACAAAACACAGTAAAGCAAACAAGTAGTCCAAGACAAGCACAGAAATATGCTATTAAATACAAGTAAAACTTATCTCATGGATTAGATTCTGTTGAATGTAAAGCCTTTGTGATTAAAGGACCTCATGTAGAATCAAACACAACTTCTTTATCTGGTAGCTTATGCACTGTGCCTATATATGTAGGGCCAATATGTGCATTACTAAAATCACACAATCCTGTAATGACACAAGTTTTTAGACTTCTTGGACACCTTTCTTCTATCACTTTCAAACATTTTCACAGGAGTTACATTGGTGCTAAATCCCTCTGCCACCTTATTTTCTTGATGTTGCAAGTAAACACTAGGAAATCCTTTGGGGCAAAAGGTGTGTGTGTTTATAATTGTTTTATTGCATTAATTCAGCTTCCACGCCAATCTAAAATACTGCCTTATGCACATCAAAATTTTAGGAAGGCAATTAAATATATTTAAGCCCAAGTCAGATATGGTCACATGAACAAAGTCCTTTCTCCCAGGATGGTTGGTACCTAATAACAGAGTTCAGGTTCGGGTACCAAACAACAAAGTCATTTCACTTAGTGGATGGCCTTGGCAAATCTTCTCTGTCTTGTCCTCATTTAAAGATAAGGAGGCAGAGATCCATTGCACAGTGCTTCGTCAACTTTTGATGAAAAATGACATTTCATTTCCAACTTTTTCTTGTTTTTGTTACCATCCAAGTGTAGTTGGTAGTATTGTGTTTCCTTGATAACATTAAGCCCTCTCCAGCCTGTGCTTTTTTCCTCCAAAAAAATGGTGTGTATCTCCCTTACGTCCATGAACCTCCTGGTATTTTGGAAAGATTGGAGGATAGCATGTTCTCTGTTTTACAGATATAACCATGAGGAATCTGTAAGGAACCAGATTCTTCTTGGGTAATATGCATCTTGCTCAGTGGTTCAGGTTCCTGTCTCCCAGCAGCTTTAATGGCTGGACAGCTTTGCTACCCTATGTAAGAGAGAGGGGAAAAAGCCCATCTGCTGTTTGTGGTTGCTAGGGAGTCACATGCTGCCCTCAGGTTAGATTGAGCCACTTTCTCTTACATTTGCATTGGTTTGGGCCACTGCTCTGTACCGAGCTGAAGTTAATTTAGCTCTTGGTTTTTAACTCCCCTGCCCAGTAGTATGGCAGCTGGACAATTCAGGGTGGGCTGCATGAATTTAAATGTGTAAACTCTTAATACACACACGCAGAAAGGGAGAGCAAATGTAGATTTTGTAAAGTTTTGCTCTTCTACATTGCTTGTTGTCTGAGGTATGCAGCATGGATGAGGAAGAAAACTGCTTTTACTGAAGAATTCTCTCACCCGAGACACTGGCAGAATACTGAGGTTTATAGAAATCTGTTCATTATGACTCTGTAGGGAATTTCCAAATGTATTAGCATTTTTAGGTCCTCTTATCAGCACTTCAAAGATAAAGTGGCGTGAGATGAACGCTTCTCCCTTTGTGTGCTGGGTTTTACATACACTGTGCACCCAAAATAGGTAGGAAAATCTAAAAGGGATTTATAAGCAGATGTTAAAAAATGCAGTGAATGATTTTTTGGATGGTTTTTAATTATGGTTTGTCAGATGGCTTCTCATAGGAGCATAACCACAAGGCACATATTCACTGATGATTTATTTAAAGAAAAAAGAAGAGAAGGAAAGGCAGGCTGGGTAGTGTTTTTGTGAGGTACTGCTGTTGGGGGCTCTGTGTGTCTCCATAACGCTAAACTCCCTGCTCACTGTCGTCATGGAAGCTCAGAACCAACTGGAAGATCCTGCTCTGCATGGGCCTGGATTACTGACCCTAACACATGGAAAATTGAATGTATTAAGAAGCAGACGCATTTTCAACCCCAAGGACTTCACAAGGAATTTGAAACAAAAGGCCAGAGACCTCTGAGGAGATTTTCATCCCAGGGGGGAGTCTCATTTTTAAAAAACAAATTAGCATCACCATAGAGAAGCAGCTTCCAATGACCAAAAATTAGAATACAAAATGAAAGATTTTTTCATTCTCCTGGGTGTTGCTTTCTATCTTTTTTTGCCAGCTGAAGGAGCTCTCTTGTCTTAAATGTAGCTGAGGTGAGCTAAGCTCTGACCTCAATGCAGTCAGTTGCACTCATATTGGAAGTGGGAAAACTAGTGACATCAGAATGTCTTGCCAATCCATGGGTGAAAGATAAAAGAGACTCATTCTTTTATCGAGGGTTAACAACGGCGCTCTCTTTATTTATATGTATATAAACTCACTAAGGTCCATGAAAGAAGAAATCTACAGAAGAAGAAATTCTACAGAAGAAAGGGACTGTTAGGTGGGTATTTTCCCTCCTTTTCCTCCTTGTGGCAAATATCACAGATGCCTAATAAAAGACAGAATACTGAAAAGATCTGTGAAAGAGAGCTCCTGAGCTGTAAAAGCTTGGCTTGCATGTACTAGAAAGTGGATATCCTTCAGAACAGGGATAGCCAGGAGCTTTGGGAAAAGGGCTTAAAGGTTTGTGTTTGGAAGTGCAAAGGATGGAATTTCCAGATGTAAGGCATAGGCAACGACCATGCATCTCCTGAACTGCAGTTTGCTGCTCTGCTGCACAGATTTGTGTTGCACCAACTGCCTGTTGAGGTGCATGGAGAGGTTAATGGCAGATATGTGTCTGTGTGTGTGAAATGGAGGGCACAGCACAAAACTGAGAGGCTTGTTTTGCCATTTTGCCCCCTGGGGCAGTGGCAGGATAGCTTCTGCCAAGGAATTCTGTGGGGACTGTGTGCTGAATTAATGCAAAATGTGTTTCACCTACCTTTTCCTGTGACAGATGCTGTCCCCTGAGTTGATGGTATATGTTTTGAACTCCTCTAAGGAGCTGTTTTAGCCTTGTCATAAACGGTAGCAGATTTATAAGCTAACAAGCTTATACTGATGAGTATTTTCACCTTAGGCCTGGCTATCCAAATGTAATAATACTCTGCAGATTTTTCCCTGAAGGGTGCCTGTGTAGCCTGTCACTTTAGAGTATGTGCATTAAGCCTGAAACAACACAAAGAATAAGCAGATTTTAATGATAGCTGCTGTCATATGAGATTTTGCAAGTGAAGCATGAATTTTTGGTGCAACCAAACCAAGACCAAACCCAGCAGTAGTCAACATTTTTGATTCTTTGCTGTAGAAAAATACTGAAAATATTTCCAGCTCTTGGTTTTTATATGCAAAACACTTAATAATTATTAAACAACTAGTTCTCACAAAGTATACACTCAAAGCAAAATTTGTCATAAGGCCTCCTCAACTCTCAGATTGTTTCTGAGTTTCTGTCATCCCAGAGTTGCTCATGCAGTGCTCTGTATTGATTTGGTTTTGATGGGATAGTGCTGAGTATGTATTGTATAGTAATGAAATAGGTAACTGCATAATTTACTTTAAAACATCATGTGCTACAGCATCCTTCACTATACTTGTGTATAAGTCTATATGTGGGCATGTGTCTCTGTACAATTAACAATACTGACACAGCAGTTTCACCATCAAAAGCAGTGGGTTTGGACACTCTGTAGGACACACTAGAAATCTTTTATTGTAAAGGTGGCAGCAAAATATCCTTTTTTGGCTCTGTACACTAAACACTTAAAGGTCACAGTTGTCAGGAACAGCAGCTTTATTTTTGCAACATAAGTGAAGTGTTTTGTACTGGTTTAGGCATTTTACTCTGAGTGAGTTGTGGTGTTTGTAATGTGACTTAGCACTGTTCAAATTCAGTGAGTGTTGGGTGACACACTACACCCAATGGGGGCTCAGGCAGAGCAGCACCAAACACTCTGACGTGATTTTGATAAAGAAAGATGCTGAATCATTGTCTACTCTGAAGAAATTTCCTCCAGCAGCACAGTTAAGATAAAAGGAGAGTAGCTTCTCAACTGTGATATTTGGTGTTTATTAGTATGAGCATGTAGTAATGGTAGGAAGCAGGATAACCAAAACCTTGCACAGGGTAACATGGGACAGAGTAAAGGTAAATCATGATAGGGGAGAAAATGGAACAGAGATCTTTTCTCCAGTGCCAAAGGTATATGGAACATGGCAGGGGGGAGGGGGTGAGAAGGGACACGTCCCCATCACCCCCGCCAAAAAAAAAACCAACCCAAACCAAACAAAACTAAAAAAAACCCCAAAAAACCCCCCCAAAAACCAACCAAACAAAAAAATCCCACCCAAACCAAAAAAGCAACAAAACCCAAAACACCAAACCCACAGTATGATTAACATGGCAAAAAAGCAGAGATGCTGGCATGCCTGTGTGTGAATGAGGAGAAGCCAGTGGTGACAAATGGGCACACGACAGCCCCCCAGACATTTGCAGCTGATTAGAAGCACGACAGACGAGCAGCTGTCATGCCAATGAAATATTACAGAATGGAAATGAACTTACAGCTGGTTGGGGTGACACCCCTGGTACTTCACTTTTATCGCTACAGCTCCAGGCTCCTACTCTTTACCCAGTCAATGAGTCTCTCTATCTCCCTGCATGCATCCCATTTAATTAGGTTCACTTTAAATCAAAATGGGGCTCAATTCCAGCAAATATGTGTTTTATAAAGTGGTGAGGTATGGAGTAGACTCAAACTGTTCTCCTCGAGCACAGCTGAGATTGGGTGGGTTATCACAGGTACAAGAGTGATGCTGATCAGCTAATAGCTGTGAAGGTTTGGAGACCACTAGCTTTCAAAAAATTCTGGTATCACTCTGCTTCCTGCTCTTCATTTATCTCGTCCTTCTTTTCCATGCTCTTTTTCCTCTACCACTGCACAGAAAGCTTGTTAATATTTTGTTCAGCTACCAGCTAACAGAAGGAGGTTGCAAATAAGGGAAATACTTCCAAAGTAGCTGTATCCTTAAAAATATATGTCTATATAGTTCAAATGCTGAGCTTTGGTATAACATGTGTAAAATATATTTGCAGATCATTTAGTTCAAGCCATGGTGTGAAAGGTAAGTCTAATTGACTGCTGGGAAATAAGAAGTGTAGCCTCTCATTTTCTGCTTTCAGTGCTGAGCTATTCATCTGGAATCTGCAACTTTTAAAAAAAATTTTTCAGTCTCTATTATTTTGCATTATTCTCTAGATTTAGCAGCTTCTAAATCCAAAGGAATAGTCTGGATTTAAAATATTGCCTCCAGGAACAGAAAATCTGTTTTCCTGTAGGATGGATGTTTTGCTCTTGAGTCTATTAATTATGGCCTTTTCTTTCAACAGGAATAATTGTGTTATTAATAGTCTTTTCATGAGCAGAAGAAAGGCCTCTTTGGAAGGAGAATGCTTTTGCTTCACAAAAGGTTTCTGATAGCCTTAAGGTGGATTTATCTGGTAGAGCCTTGCCTAACCTTCATATTAAACAGACAGAAACAGTTTAGGGAATTTGGGGATGTGAAGCAAATTAGAAAATAAATTAAAAGCATTATAGCTCAATAGTATAAATTAATGCAGCTGCTGTAAGCTTCATCCTGAGAGAGTTGTCAATATCTGCAAAGCTCCTGCTATGGGGAAGAAAATTAATGTGTATTTTAACATTTGTGTTTTGCCCCACAAGAAGCAATTTGAAAGAGTCCCCTGTAGCTTTGATGGCTTTCCTTATCTTAACTCTTTCCACACCAGTGCCCTGGGTATCCCAGGGGACTGCAGAGGGAAGGGACTGATAGCCCATCCCAGGCAAAGCATGTTGTGAGTAAAAGCTGTGCAAAACAGCTGCTGATGGCAACACTGATGCCCAGGCTTTCCTCTGCAGATGCTTCTCTGGGCTCCCGGCTGTGCAGGTTGTGGCAGGCTTGGTCCAGCAATTTCTCCATCTTGCAAATCAATATTTGTTTAGTCTGATGATTCGTCAAAGTAAAAATCTCTTCTGTTCTGCTAAGGTTTCATTAGTGTTGGTGGGAGAAGAGCACTAACCTCCCTCTCTCTCCTGCATCCCAGCCCTCTGCGGTGCCATTCCCTCTGCAGCAACTCTTTGTGTCTGCCCTTCCCAACAGGGATTTTACTGGTGTGGTTTTCCTCCCCAACTCCTGGGGACACCTGGGTGGAGGCTCTACCAAGAGATCAGAGAGGGCAGTGGTGTGCCTTTTTTTACTTACAGAACAGAATGAGGAGTGCTGGTCATCCTAAGCCTGCATGAGACAAACCTCCCAAAGCAGAAAAGGGCAATATAGCAGGAATTCTGTCTTCAGCCTGGACGGAGTCATTCAGAGTGCTTGAGAATTGAGGAGAATAGAAAATGCATGCTCAATTGCTGATTATGAAGAAGACTCGTATGATGTTTATTTTGTCTGGTACTCTTAATATGAACAGAAACTGAAAACTGATTGTATTTATGCTCTTGTTGTACTGGGCACTCTTAGTCAGGTCTGGTCCATAGTGCTCCAAGAACTGTGCAAACACATAGTGGTAAATGAGAAATTATGTTTCAGGGACCTTATGATCTCAATCAAAACTTGTGAAGGGATGGAAAGTTGTGATGACAACCATGATGTGGCCCATGGCTGGCCAGGCAAAAATCAGTCCCTAAGGGTAAGCAGAAGGAGGTAGTGTCTGGTCACAGTTAACTGCAAACCTTTAAGAGAAATAGATTTGACAGACGAACCTTTTGAGCTGTCCTGAGACAGCATTTCTAGGGCTGGATGTGTCAGAGTTGTAGGTGACAGGACAAAAGGCAATTTGAGGTTGCTGTTATTGGTGTGTTCGAGCATGCTGGAGTGAGACAAGCAGTGGAAATGTAGGCTGTGCAAAGGCTTTCTACAAGGAAGGTGTCCTTGAATGAAAGCCAGTGGAGGGAGTTCAATGGTAAGAATGATGTGTCAGAGCTTTGTGATGGTCCTCATGGAGATGAGCTCAGTGCTATGAACTTGTTGGGTTTGCATGGTGGGTGCATGCTTCGCCTCTGTGATGAGAAGGAGAAGGTGATCTGTGGCAGAATATGTCAGCAGCAGCTCTGGAGAAAATGTGATAGACTTATGTAATTTGCTGTTATCTATAAGGAGATATCCTAGAGACACCACATTCCATGGTTGTAGATAACACAGATGATGTTTTTCTGAATTTTAACTTGCAGGGTCTTTTTAGGGGGTTTTGTGTCCCTTAATTTTTAACAAAAAAGAATAACTTCTGTCTTTAATGCTGCTAGTCTTTAAGTTCTAATCCTAGTGCTGTGAAATAGATTATAGCATGCTTCTGGCAGAACATGACTTGCTTCAGAAGCAAACAAGGAAACTCATAATCTTGAAAATCCAACCTTTGCTTAATTTCTTCCTATTTCTTCTCTCTGTGATTCTCCTGTAATTTTCTCTTTATTTAAACCATGAGAAAGTGCAAATATTGGCTTTGTCTTTCTGCCTTCTTGAATGCACTCAGTGAACTTTAGATGACTTGTAACTTTCTGTGTAAGGAGAAGGATGTGCAAGGAAAACAAGGAATTGCACATATGTGGAGAAAGACGAAATAGAGTATTTGGAAAAATGTTGGACTGAAAAATTCATGTTAAATGAAAGCTCTCCTAAGCATAACTTTGCATCTGGTATGTAGCCTAAACTTCTCGCAGCCTCTGCTCAAAACTAGAGAAATGTTGTCTGGGCAATTTGTGTGAGCTCCAAACAGTATGAATGGAGTAAGAAAACCTCACACGTGACAGCAGGTGCTAATATCTTTATTCTGCTGCACCTGAAACCCTGACATTCCCCCCGTGATGCTTCTGAAAATGCAGGTCAATTAATAGGAGTCGAGTTCTCATTTTTGATCATGTATTTAATTCCCTGAAGCTATTATTGCCTTGAGGGAGTGGGGGAAAAGTGGAGAAGATAATTATACTTGACCTTGTGCTATGGACTTATGCAAACTCCTGGATTAGCTATGAACACTGTCAAAGCTTGGTCAGGAAGCAGTGGGGGATACGACACTTTGGAAAGCATGCTGCTGAATATGCAAGGGACCAAAATTGAAATGGATGGGACAAGAGAGAAGCAGAAAACAAATATTGAGGCCAACTCTGAAAGTGCAGTGCTGTCAGGAGTTAATGCCTTTTTCTTTCTTGTTGTCAGAACATCAGTGACAATCAGACAAAATGGTACTTATCGTAGAGAAACAATTAAGTTGGGCCTTCACAACCCAAGTGATTAAAAAAAAATAGGAATTACACTACAGGAATGTGTCAGAACAGAACCTGTGATGGCTAAGCAGCAGCTGTGCCATCAAATAGATAAAGCAGAGAACTCATTCTTATCACCTTTGCTTTTCTTTACCATGTACCATGGCACTATGTCTCACATTATCCTACTATGAGCATTACCAGCTTCCATTTTGGTAAGGATTGCAATGTCTTGAATAAGCTTTTTTTGGGAACCATCTGGCCTCAGATATCAAAGAACAGCTGTAGATAGAGCTGGCTTCTAATGTAGCTAAAGTTCACATCTCTCTGTAAAATAAAACAGAGCAGTGCCCACATTGATGCTGACATAGCAACACTGAGCCTTGAGGAGTTCCATTTCTCCTTTTGGTTTTCTTTGCCTTCAGCCTCTTCCTCCACTAGGGATTCCCAGCCAAATCCTGTTCACCTTGCTCGTGTGAAAATAGTTTTTATTATCAGTAGAATTATTCACATGCATTTTTAGACCATACAGTCTGTACCCTAAATGTAGACATTTTTTATCAAATTGTAGACAACAATGTAGACATTGTTTATCAAATAGATTTAGAAATTTTGCTATTATTTAAATTTTGCTAAGTACTTTTCTTGGTTTGTCTGTGTCTTTGTGGCACTGGGAATCCAAAATCAAAAGCAGTTCAGCAAAACCAGAAAACACTTCAAAGAGTGAAACTATAGGGCTGGATTCTGTTCTCATTTCTTGTGGTGTAAATCTGGTGCAATGTGGACATCTTACAGATTTATGTAGCTGTCACAAGCTGTACCCAACCTAGGAAATGAAAGTGATTATTGTTTTCAAGACTGGACTGTGTGCAAGAGGGAGAATTTGAGAACTTGACATGATTTATGAAAATTTAGTAATTTTCTGAATTCCTAGGACTTAGCAGTAGCATTACAGCTCAGCTGGAGCTTAATGTGAAGTTAGAAAATTTCAAAGGCAGCATTAACAGCCAGACTGCTTCCAGGAATGGGCACGTGGTTGTTGCCTTCCCTGTGCATGGGTCCATGGAAAGGAGAGCAGTGCCATGACCCTTTCCTTTCTTTCCTGCCCCTGGGGCTTGGCACAGTGAGCGATGCTGATCTGACCCAACCCACTGCAAAGGGATGCAGAGCAGAACATAATAAGATATGTTGTCTCCATACCCTCTTCTGGCTTTTGAGAATGAAATAGAATCTGGAAATGACCTGGCTTGCTGATCATCCCCTTCTACTTCCATTTCAGTAAGTAAAAGTACCTGTGACTGCTGTGTACTGTGGAGCAGGCAGGATTGTATTTGTGTTATTGCTTTAATAATGGGCTGTGCTGTCAAAACAGAGCAAATGGGGAATGAGCAATGAGAGAGGGAAGTAATCCCCTGTTTATACCAAGTCATTTTCCATAGCCCTCTCTGAAAGGAACAAAGAGAGAGTAAAGTCAAGGGAAGAGGGTGCTGCAAAAACATGTTTTGATTGCTTTATGAAGTATCTGTTAACATTTGTCTTTAAAATTCCCTAAGCTTCATTGATTAACACTGCAGTTAACATGGGCATTTTCCTCCAATGCAGCTAGATTACCCTACCTTCTTTCCTTAGTTTGTTCTTTTATTTTTCAAGTGAATTTTTGATAACAAACTGCAAACCAAAATGTGATTCACTGTTTTAAGTGCTCTCTTTACTTTTCTGTATTCTTTGGCCATTGAAGTAATTACTTGTAGAAGACAAGTATGTTCATGTTATGAAAACGACTCCCTGTAAGTATAGTGTACATTCAAACTCATGTCCTTATCCTGATCAGATTTATTTTTTAGATAAAGTGTCCTTGCATATAGTCTCATATTTAACAAAGTGCCTTGATCATTAAATATTCCAGTGAACATTAAATGAAAAAGGTATTGGGCTGGATGAATTTTAATATTTTGTACTTCCTCCATGAAGTCCCTGAAAGTTAATCCAAACCCTGCTTCCCTTGGGCTGCCAAGTAATGAGGAACAGAAAATATGGGGAAAAAAAGAAGAAAAAAATCTTCAGCAAACTGCAGGGTAAAAGGCTATTACAGGATGAATGAAATACTAAAAGGAGAGGTTAAAAACACTGCTCAGCCACACTGTAGGTTTATACCAGGATTACCTAATGAAAGCACAATGAGAGGAGCATGTATGATGTATGGAAGTGCGATGTAAATGTAAATTATATGATTATCATCCTACATCTAAGGACACAACAGTGCTTTAGATCAAAGTTTATATACAAGATGTATTTTGATTAAGTACTGCATAACACTGAATTATCTGAATTGAAGGGGACTTGGGTGATGTGCTATATAGCTACTGGGCCAGTTGCAGAGCGAGATTAACTTTGAGAAACCTCAGAGCAAGGGACTGTGGTGTCCAGTGGATCCGAGAGCAGAGCTGGGATGGGAGCTTCCCTACACAAAGTGTCCATCAGGATAGAACTGCAGAGCACACACAATGTTCTGGTCAATTAAGGCTGAAATTAATCTTCAACCTTTGAGGATTTTTTCTGTGTTTCAGTTGTTCTGGCATCTCTCTGAGGACTTTGTCTTGCTGTGAGATCTCTCTGTGTCTGTGGCCCTGTGGTTAGACAGCAGTCAGTATTCAAGATTTATTCATGAGCTAACTTGATGCTGAGAAGCCATGTTTCACACTTGTTCACTTCTTCCAAAAAGAAACAGGTTGTGATTCTGAATTACCTTCTTTAGGCTTTTATCTTCTGGAGACTTAGTCATCCATTAATTTATTTAAAATGGACTTCTTTTCCCAGGCCATAATTTGCTTTGTGAATGTCTGTCCAGGAGTCCTGCATCAAGACAAGGGAAGGATAGGTACTGCCTTAGCTATTTCATCTTCTTTTGCTGGTATCCAATGGCTTTCTGGATTTGGGCTTTCTGCAATTGAGTCTCATTTTTCTTTGCACCATGGTTCTTCAGAAGATTCAAACTCACCACAGGTGTTGTTAACCAGTTAATCAGCTGAGCCATGGTGACTTCCTGTGAGTGTGTGTTCGTGAGGCTCATCCCTTAACTGTGTCCTGACTGCTCACAGAGATCTCCAGTGAGATGTCAATGATTTGACTGGCTGCACTAGCTTGCTATCTGCTCTCCTTTTTTTTCAATGGTGTATTAGTAATCCTAAATCAGAAAAATTACTGAAGTTTTTATTCAGTTGCTAGTCTTTAAGAAAGCTTTTTTTTTTTTCATCTTAAAATTCAGTTTATTGTCTCTTTTTTCCCTTCTTTTACATCAGGATGTGTATTACTTGATAATTTGATGAACTCTTAAGCAACAAAGGCCAGCCAGTGCCTCATTGCATGTTGTGCCCTCTGGTTTGAATAGTAACAGCACATTTTCATGCTGAGTTTAGATGAATTGGCTCCTGCCTGTTATGTGCTGGGTAATGTCCTTTCATATTCTTGGCATTGGTAATGAATAGGATTTTGAACACTGCTGTAGATGTTAAGGCTTATTGTAAGAAAAATGCTCACAAAAACTCTAAGCTTCTAATAAATGCTGAAAAGCCAAAGAGGGTATCAGAATTATGGTACTAGTTCAGTTGCTATTGGTTGCTTACTTGATCTGTAATTGCCTGTACAAGCACTTAAACTCATTTGCTCATAGGTGACTTCTCTTTACAGTTCTCAGGGTTTTTTCCTGTCCTTTTGCCCATACATAAGAGAACTTTGTCAGTCTGTTTGCTACTAGGTCTGCATTCAGTGTTAAAACCCGAAATATCTTCTTGAACATCAGTAGTATGCTGGCATATTAATTAAAAAGAAGTTTGACCTGTTTTTGTGGAAAAAAAATTTAGCTTTGTTACTGATACCATGATTTGCAATAGGGTAGAAAAACCCCATCAAGAACTGTAGCCAAAAACCCAATAAATCCACAAAACCCCAAGACCCTATTAAAATGTCTTTTGCCTGAAGATGGCCAGAGTATTTGCCACTGGAGTGATTCATTGTTTGGAAAACCAATTTTTTGACAGAAACTGTCAAAACTGTTCACTTCTTATGAAGCAGAGTGTATTTCTGAATAGTAACACAAATTATAAGCAACTAACAAATATAAAAAAAATTGCCATTTTTGAGGAATTACTGTGATTTGGATATCCTATTTGATTTTACAGCAGAGTAATGCTATTGAAAAGCTGTATTTAACACAGACAGTAAAGAGGGATTCTGTATGTTGAGGGATTTTTTGTTTGTGGGTTTGGGTTTTTTTTCGTAAGTGAGATGTTTATTTCAGCTGTGGATTTAATCCTTCCTTCAAAGAGAACTGGAGGATAAAGTGAGTGCCAGAGCAGCACTGTGGGTTCCTACTGTACTTTTGTTCTCTGCTACTGCAGTGTTAAACAAGTTTCTGTTAATATGGTGGTGCAGGTGAAAATGCTGGAACTTCATTAACAGTCCTGCTGACGAAGTGTGAGCCAGAATAAAATCCAGTTCCTCCTCTGTTCACTGAGTTAGATTTGCAGGACGAGCAGGGGCAGAAAGCAGCATGCCCTGCTCGTGTTATTCCACTGAACAGATTTCCCTGAGACTCTACAGGGGCAGTAAAAGAAAAATAGCAATAAAAATGGGAAATCTTTATGCAGTCGCATTTCTGAGTAAAACCAAACATCTGAGACCTTCCGAGTGAGACTTCGCAGGCAAATTACAATGGGTCATCTGTGCTGTAGCCAAAATATACTGAGAAAAATGACTGGAGAATGACACATTAACAAGGAAAAGGTAAGGAAATGAACACATCGTTTTACCTTGCAGTCTGTGTAATTCAGCAAAGTGTCAGAGAAGGGGCTCAGGCTCTGACACAGGCATCTGTGCCTGATTCGCTACCTCCTTAACTCTAGCATGCATAAAATGGATGATCTTGTGGCCAACAACCTCTCTAAGTCTTAGAAGTAAATCTGAATGAATAATCATGATTCCTCCAATTTCCTAGCTAGAATGAATTAAAACAATTTGAAACCAAATAAAATGTTTTAAACCAGTTTAAAGCCATTGATTTTTTAACTTGCTAATTGTTCCCTAACTCTCACGTGAGAGTAAATTCAGTGCTAGAAATGTACTGTAGCAGTGGATAGTTTTAAGAGACAGGCAGTGACAAAGAAAGTCCTGTCCAATTAAAGAAGTAGCCAGCTCACTGATGAATTACAGTAGATGCTAAAGGAAAGCTTGGTTTTGTTCTGCTTTTCATAATCTCTCTGGTAGAGCTATTTTCTAAACAATATTTTGCATAAACCAATTTAACTCATGTTAAAGAGTGCCTCAACATGTTTTTTAAGGGACATGAAGAAATAAAACCTTTTTCAACAATTGGAGTGCATCTAACGATTCACTGTTCCTAAGAATCACAATACAGAGGAAAATGAAAAATAGAAAATCACAGTCAGGTGAAGATGGTAGCAACAGAAATTCTTTAAAAACCAGTGCTGCTGGTCTCTTGGTAATGCAATCAGTATATTCTCTAAAAGATTTAAGGCAGTAAGAGTTTCTTTAAATAGTAGAGTAGCTTTGAAATTCCCTTTTATTCCTGGGTAGAACAAGATTAAATCAAGAGGCAGCATCATCAAACTTGCTTTGACTGATGAAAGAAAAGGGGTGGTGTT
>VZRH01000792.1:169345-212384 GCA_013397555.1 Urocynchramus pylzowi | reverse complement strand
TTTTTTTTTTTTTTTCTCTGAGAGATCTTGCTAGCTGAAAGTCATTTGTGACAAAAATCAGATTTTGTATCCCTATTACCTTCCTAGGGAGATCTCTGTAGTTCTAACCAGTGCTTTGCCTTTCTCCCTACAAATCACCAAAATCTTTACTGTTTTTCACCTAGTCATGTATACTGGAGACTTTGCTTATTTCTCAGGGCACACTTCAGATGATGCATAAAACTGAGGTCATGAGCACTGGTGGTAATTAAAGATCCGTGGTATGTATGTTCTAGGTTGTTAACTCGGGTATCTGGGCAAAATTCCAGCGTGGATAATTATGTGCTGTCTCACTGACTTCTGTCATCAGCTGCCACTGGGTAAAGTATTGCATTCAAGGCCTGTCCTACATGAGTGTGTAATATTGTGTGTGTTGGTTTATGAGATCCTCAACATGAGCTAGCCACATGCACTCACAGCCCAGAAAGTCAAAGTTGTCCTGGGCTGCATCCAAAGCAGCAGGGCCAGGGAGGGGATTCTGCCCCTCTGCTCTGCTCTCCTGAGACCCCCCCTGCAGAGCTGCATCAGCTCTGGGGCCCCCAGCCCAGGAAGGACAGGGACCTGCTGGAGCAAGCCCAGAGGAGGCCACAGGAAGGCTGGAGCAACCCTGCTGTGAAGACAGGCTGAGAGTGTTGGGGTTGTTCAGCCTGGAGAAGAGAAAGCTCTAGGAAGACCTTCCAGTACCTAAAGGGGCCTACAAGAGAGGTATGGAAGGACTTTTGACAGGGGCATGCAGTGACAGGACAAGGGGAAAGGGCTTTTAACTGAAAGAGGGCAGATTTAGGTTAGATATTAGGAGGAAATTCTTTACAGTGAGGGTGATCAGACACTGGAGCAGGTTGCTCAGAGAAATTGTTGATGCCACATCCCTGACAGCATTCAGGGCCAGGCTGCACGGGGCTTTGAGCAACTTGCTGTGCACTGGAAGGTGTCCCTGCCCGTGACAGGGGAGTTGGAACTAGATGATCTTGAAGGTCCCTTTCAGCCCAAACTATTCTATGATTTTGTGATTCTATTGGTTGCTCTGTCTCCTGGGCATGTGTTCTAGGAACAAATTACTCTTTGAAAAATCACTAATGACTTTATATGTCTGTCTTGTTGCCTCATAAAAACATCCTCATCACTTACTGAAAGACAAGTCCTTTCAGTATTCCTTGTGAAATTAAGCATGTGAAATCACCAGTCATTTCAGAAAAAAATAAGCTTTCATCAGAAATTCAACAACTTCTGAGCATGTTTTGTTCATTCCTTTTTTCCCCCAAATATTCCCTCCTCTCCCCTCAGTAAAATTGAATTTATGAGAATACACGTAGTGTCAGAGAAGAGTCAAGCAGAACTGCAGTTCATGATGTCTTTATGGAAAAGAAGTCAATTAGTAGAAGAGAATTCTTGTTGCTATTGTCTTAATGTACTTGTATATTCATAAATATTGACATTATGTTTCACTGTCTGATCTGAATGTTAGTTGAAAGCTTTTGAATATCTAAATTGTTAATGCTGTAATAGATTCTAGTTCAAGGAAAATAATGCCACTTTTTATTCCATCAGATGCTTTGTGAGAACTGTATTTTGTCTTGTTCATGCTCTGCTGGCAATTACTGCTAAGTAACAAATTCCTGAAGATATTGGAGGCGTAGTTCTAACAGCATCTTATGCTGCTTAGAACACAGGGCTAAATATAGCTCTGGTCATTTTTATTTTTAAATTGGAGTTTTATCATAAGAATATACTTCAGTAAAGTATCCCAAGGAACTACTGTGATGAAGTTAATATAGCAGAGATTTTATGTTGTAACATCACCTGCAGCAAACTGTGCTGTCACCAAAAACATTCTGCCATTATGGAAATAACCTCCTCAGGTATAATTTTTTTGATTTTTTTGAATAACAGAAATGGAACTCCAGAATGAAAATTTCCAAAAAAAAAAATCTGAGACTAGATATTAGTGGTATTTTATATNATGCCTCAGAGAATAGGATACCCACAGACAGTCTCACCATCTGTAAGTCTGATGCTGGGACTGTTGACTGCTTACACAGACTTTCCTTTCTAGTGTTGGAGACTATCATAGCAGCTAGTGTCATAGATTCTGAGATTTCAAAAAAATCCAGATTTTTTTCCTTTTTATTCCTTTTTTTCTGCTGCATTTTTTTCTGTTAAAGAGGAGATAAAAAATGGAGAGGATACAATGTGTCATTGGATGTGATTGGAAACTCTCTTTTCTATTGAGATGGGACTAGCAGCAGTTCAGGAAAAGTCTTAATCCTTTGTTTAAGTTCTATAAAGAACATAAAAAATATCATTAGGTATTAGTAAAAACTTTTTCACCATGAAAGCCATTAGTAGTTAAGCACTACAACAGTTGTCCAGACATGTTGTGGGATCCTCACTGTTTCTCTTGGTACAACCCACAACAGCCTGCTCTGACTTGGAAGTTGACCCTGCTTTCATCAGGGCATTGGATCTTATGACCTCCAGAAATCCTTTCCCTTATATTTTATGATTCTAAATATGCATCTGGATATTTGGATGTGAATTTAGTACTTGTTTTTCCACTAGCTTCACTAAATTATAACTAAAAGATCTGTCCATGTGCCATTACAGCAGGTGGAGATGTTAATTTTAACTTCAGTTGGAATTAGTACATGTTCCAAGTCTCGGTAGTCCTGTTCTATTGCCCATTAAATCAGACCTTATGACTCTTACTCATTTCTCTAATTTCTCTAATCCATTTATATATGTGACATCTATAATAGTGTGTGGGAGGCAGTTCCACAGTATTACTGCATGAAAGAAACATTATTTTGTAGCCTAAAAGTTTAGCTACTATTTTATTTGCATTCTTTCCCATTGGCTTCCCTCTGAGCCTTGATAGGAGTTTGTCAGGCCATTTATATGAAGCAGAAACAGTAAGAAAAACATCTTGAATAAAAAAGCTTAGTACATAACACTGGATTGGGAACTGTCAACCATGACAGAAGATGAAAGTGTTGAAATTTAAATAAGCATCCTGGGCAGTGTATTTCTACCTCATCCTCAACACTAATACGCTGTGGCTGTGATGGTAAGACATTCTGCATGCAGAAGTTACAGTCTCTGCTCAGAGCAGGACTGGTGTGCTGTGATTATTCCTCAAAACTCACTGACTAGAAGTGAGGGCTTGGCTGGTTGAAAAGCATCCTTCCACCCAGCTGAGGAGCAGCCTGCTAGTCTTGCTGCTTCTGAGAGGAGCCAGATTTGAGCTTGTGACCTAGAGGTGAAAAGCTCTGTATCCCATTAGCTTTTCTCTAGGGGATGTTCAGTCTTTCCATTTTTAAGTGTTTAAGGTTTGCTGGATTTTCTTTGATGGCTGCATTTGGCAGCAGTGAACCGTTGATAAGAAATGAGATCAGACCTGTTCCCCTGAGGTTTCCTCCCTCAGCCTCTCCACTTGTAGCTCAACAGTTTGTATAGTGAAGAAATCAGTTATTTACCTACAATGTATTGTAGTTGAGCAGAAAACTGTCCTCACGTCTCTCTAAGAGTCTTTACCTCCAAATCATGGAAGACACTGCTTGAAATGGCTGGAAATATGCATGACTGCAGCAAGACAAAAATGGTAATGGCATTGTAATTGAGTCAAGCCAGGTGTTGGAGCCTTCTCAAACTTGTCTGTAAGGCAGTTTGCTGGTGGGAATGGGATCCATCATGTGTGTACCTTCTTCCCAGATTGCTCTTTAAAGCACCTAGCCAATGGCAGGACCTCCCTGGGAGATGGGAGAATGTGGCATCTCTGTGTCTATGCAAGAGACAATTGAAACAAATAAAAATGTTGGACATAATAAGAAAATATGGACTTTCCCATGAGCCCAATTGTTTATCCCTGGAGGGTTTATAGTATACAAAATTATTTCAGGCATTTCTGTCTTGAATTATGTGTGAAAATGAGTGGTCCTACTTGAAAGAACATAAGATAAAAAATGAACAGTGATATTGATACTTTTTTAACAAACCAGCTGGGTTAAATTTTTCTCAGGTGCTTCTCCGTACAGCCATATTCAGCAGCCTGTTATAAAGAAACCAAGGAAGACATCTCATGCTATGTATGGAGAATCAATTTGAGCAGATAACCTGGAATGTGGGAATCTGCCACTACAGCTGATATGCCACCAGTGAAGCTGGGTGACATTCCTTGTGGAGCCTGATAGGAGGCCTCAGTGCAGTGCAGCTCTGCCAGCTGTCTCTCTTCCATGGAGTGTAGCACAGTCCATTTAGATTCAATTTTGTTTTTATTCTTTGATGAGTGTTTAATAACCATTTCCAAATCTCTGCACAGTTGGGAAGTGACATTGTCAACAACAGGTGCAGTCAGCTGAAACTATGTGGTAAGGCTTGTTGTAAGAGCCCTGGGAAGAAGTAAAGCAGAAAAGTTTTATTTCCATCAGGGCGGAGTTAGCTAAATGGAATTGAATTATCAGGATAAAATAATTACCCTCTTCGTTTGTCTCACTTTCCATCGTGAGACGAATGGGATGGAATTTTGGTTAGGGATAAAAATTAATATATTCTCATCCCAGCTTTGAGATTAGCTTGCTGGTGAAAAATCACATGGACAAATCACATTTGAAAAATCACATGGACAAAATTTTGAGTTTATTGTTCTACAACCAGTTGCTTATATAAGCCACCTAGTTTCTTTATGGAAACCCACAACTCTGCTTTTCATTCTGCACACCTAACATTCCCAGCACTTGCCATTTCTGTAATTAACTGTATATTCATACAGACATTTGTGACTGAATGTTTCAGCTTTATGTTTGCTGTAGGAACTCTCTGACTTTCCAGGAAAATTAGTGGAACTTAGTGGAACATAGAAGCATGCAGTATCTTCTGAAATATTTTACTTCTTAGGTTTTTTTTCTGGTTAAATTTGAGACAATAATTCATACGTCCTTGCATTGTTTTGAGACTTTTAATCAATAGAGTTGGGTCCTGCAAGATCCTGAACATCATTGGCTCTGATGGATATTAATAGCTGATCATGTAGAGCGCCTGGTGCAAGAAGGAACCTTAATATTTGCAATTGCTCTGAGATCTTTGCTTTGAGATGCTTTTCAAGTGCTCAGCCTTATTAAGCTCTATCCTAATGGTAGGAACACACTTTGTCAGTGGGGATGAGCTGTTTGTGGCAATGTTCTTTTATTCACTATATGTTTTACTGCTTTTTCTTTGATCATTTCCACTGACTGTTTCATATAAATGTTTTGGTGAACTCTGTGAGCGCTCAAAAGCCTTCCTTCTTGCAACACTCCACTCTCTTTTTCTGTTTTCTTTTTCACATACTCCACCTTTTTGCTTTGCTTCTTCAGTGCAGCAAAACAGCAGGCACAGAAATTTCTGTCCTTCAGAGCAAAAGGATTACAGGGGTTAGATGTTGCAAAAGTATACACAGAATTAATAATTCCCATTAGAAAATCAGTTTGTTGACTAAAAAAATGCTGGGGAGGAACGGAAGACAAAGATTTACTTGAAATTATTGTTCTTAATTAAGTTTGTGTTAGTGTGAACAGCTGATGTCTGTGGGAATTCTCTAAACTCCTTGCCTTAACCATGATTCCCCTCTTAATTGCATTAACTCCCTGTTTGCCAATAGATGGGTTGCCTCAGTAGATGGCAGTCTCTTTCCTCAGTCAGTGCAGAGGTGTGAGCCGGAGCTGCAGGATCCCCTCTTTGGGAGAAGACACAAAGACCACATCCCAGTGACTGGGCTCAGTCAGGACTGTGCACAGATTCCATGGAAATGTGTGTGTTCCACCCCAGTGGCCTCTAGCTCTCATTAATTACATCTCATCTTTCCAAGTTAACAGCTGCTCTTTTTTATTGTACCATAAAGTTTGGAAGCAACAGGGACATGAGATCCAAGCTCTGTCTCACTAACAGTAGCTTTGTGTGGCTGTTGAGCTTTGGAGCTGCTGTTCATTCACACAGTGGAAATGGAAGGTGTGTCAATTCCAACATATTGTCTTTAGCAATGTGTTTGTCCAAAATTATGAGAAAAAGCCCAAGGAGGTAAATAATATGGGTAAAACCCTAAGGACAAATGATATATGAGGAGGTGTACTGTTCCCAAGCAAAGCTTCTCACACAGAGACAGATTTCCTCATGGAAGAGAAGCTATTTTTTATTTCACTCACATTATGATAGTTGCAGCAAAAACGGCACTTTTTTAGTATAGCACAAAAAATAATTTACTTTGTAATTGTTAGTAATACCTAATTAAATGTTAATATTTTATTAAAATATTTAGGAAGGAATGAAATCTGGTATGCATTCATTGCATAAAAACTTTCAGTCCTAAATTAATGAATTATTTTTAAAGAGTCATTCATGAGACTTAAAAAGAATACAAAATGTAACTTGAAGTTGAGATTTTTTGGCTTCTGAGAGAGGTTTGGCATGATTTTACTTAAATCCAAGAGAAATTGGTGTGAATTTAAACAGTGCTTTTGGTTTTCTTAATGTTAGCTTTACAAGGCAAGTCAGCTTCCAGTCCCAGAGCCCATCATACAATGGCAGAAACCCAATCCTGGAGTTTCCAGTTGAGAGTCAAATAGTAGGACAGATTTGAAGATAAAAACTCTGGTGGTTGTTTGGTGGTTTTTTTTTTTGTTTTGTTTTTTTTTTTTACATTACTCTCATCAGCAAGTACAGTGTCCAGAGCACAACATGTCTGTGAGACAGCAAACCCATTACTAATTGGGCAGCTGCCTGTTACATCAGCTGGAGTCTGTTAGACCTCTCCAGCTTTCAGTCCCATGCCCTGTGCACTGCAGCAGTCAGGACTGGAGGGCACAAATATATAAATGATTCTTGTTTCTCTTCCATTAGTACAGAAGGACATACAGGGCTGAGCGGATTAGTTACAGAGTTCACTCCAATATGTCCTAGCTTATTATAAATTTTGCCCTTTGAGCTTGAAAAATAATTTTAAAACTTTAGCTGCTAAATAATACTTCTAATTTTGGAGCCTCTGAATACATTTTAGTTAAGTATTTTGCACCCTGCAAAATTCTGACATACTGTATGCTGTCATAGTGTTACTACAACACCTGCTTCGAATTCTTCTCTCTCCTACCTGTCAGTGCATCATTTCATGCTCCACTAAGTGGTGTGAATATCAAACCCATCTGTTCATTACTCAGGTAGCCATTGTGTGATATATGAATGAAACATCTCATGTCTGAAAGAGTCATTGTCAACTGAGTCCAGCTGGTTTGGCTGTATTCTGCTCAGAATCTAGAGTCCAGTTGATTCCTGCAGTTGTGCTTAGTCTCAGCTCAGTATTATGCAAACAAATGTCTAATCTGTTACTCAAAATCCTCAGTTTATTCACCTTCTCCCCCTTAAAGTGTACTTTGGGGTTGAGATCCTTGCTAGGACATTAAATGTGGCATGAGGTCATTCTTTGATTTTATCCTTGTAGGCACAGATAAGTGAATAATGTATGTGTGTATGCTTACAAATGAGGGAAAGAGATGAACTTGTTATGTACTACAGGAAGTTACTGAATGTTTTAAAGAGCCTGTTTTTCCTCCCACACTATCTTTACTGAAATAAATTCCATTTGCATCAAAAGTTTTCTCGACCAGCTCTAGAGTTCCATTTCCATCAAAGCTATTCGTACCATTCAGTGGTTTGGCAGAAGGAATTGTTCCTTGGGAAGCCATCATTGTCAGTACTACAGATCAGATGGCAATGGCTTCTAAAATAGCAGGTTAATATCCCTGTCTGACAGGATTAAATGCCTAACAGTGATTCTTGCTTTTACAGCTATCAGGGTAAGTGATGCCATATGCAGTGATAAAGATGTGACATTGTTCAGCTTGTCTTTTGGAGAATGATTAAATGACATGCTTAAATCCTTTGTGGCCTCACAGTCTACAGTGCAACAGAACAGCTAAACTGTATGTGAGGAACAATGGCTTAGTAACCTACCTAAAACTTTTTTTTTACTTCCAAGTTGTAGGCAGAAGGAACAGCACTCACTACTGTAATTTGTGACTTAACAAAGTGAAAATTGTAAAACCTGTCTCTGGTGCAAAGTTCCCCACACTCCTCATGAAGGCACTCCTCTCTTAGGGGTGGAAAAATTTGGATGACAACACATTCAGTAAAACCTGAACCTGCATCATCCCTCTAGACCTTAGGGTAAGATTCTGCTTTTAGATTTAAATATCTGAATAGAGTTATCTACATGTGAAGGAAGCAGTAGGCAAAAGTTCTTTTACCAAGTCAGTAAAGGTCTCCTTGTAGCAGTCTAAAGTTATCCAGCCTGTGAAGTAACACAGTCTAGGGCTGTTCAGCATTGTGTACTGGTTGCTGACATCAGATTTAAAAGCAGTGTTTGGAGTGGTAGTTTGGTCTGCTTTCGTATTTTTTTTTTCTTTCCAGCATAGAATTAATCATTCATAATAAGACATTGCAGAAGATAGTGCTGGGAAAGAGAGAGCTCAAGTGCTAAAATGATCATCAAAACCCCAAAGTCAGGATTAGCTGTCCCAGTATACTTGGAGAAAGCCTTGGAAGGGTAGACCACTGTTGATAGGTACTTGGGAACCTCACCCACCACCAACATGCTGATAGTCCCATTGATGTGCATTCTGTTACAGGTGTTTGAGGAGCTTCTCTTCATGCTTAAGTTTTTCTCTAGTATGTAGGTAGGAAGAAAGTACTTTAACTTTGTGTCTTTTGGCTGTTAGTCTGTAGTTCCTTAGTGTTCTTCTTTTGAGAATCATGTATTATTTCACGTGTAGAAATGACATAATTAACCAAAAATATTAGGAATTTGAGAATTCTTTGATTAAATTTTAATATAAGATTATGTGTTTCTTTTAAAATGAGAGATAACTGTCTGGCATAAACCTTCTTTATCAAGAGCAAAACCTGTGATTCTTCAGTCTCTCTGTTGGCTGGCTTTAAGAGATCCCCCTAATGGTAAATTAACCCTTATACAATCAGGCAGCTAACAATTTACAGTAGGATAAAATATAACCTGCAGGATTGCATTATGTACAGTTCCAGGCTTGTAGGACATGAGCAGGTTTGGGTCAGCCCTAGTGTTAAAAAATGACTCAAAGTTTAGAAAGCTGATGGTGTTTGCTTTGCTTAATAAAGCAAACTGTAAGTCAAACATTTAATCACAGCACTCTGGTAACAGGGGCCCTGTTTTAATACAGCTCTTTTATTGGCCTCTTTGTACTTCAGAAATAATAAAGGCGATCCTGACGGATAAGGTGTTTTCAGTGCAAGTCTCTTGTGGAACTTTTATTTCCAGACACAGGCCTTGTTTAACAATATGAATCACTGATGTGAGAGCTGTTCTGATCTATGGTGGTTTTTCCAGTAGGGAAATAACCTGCTGAGTTTATTAATGTTTGTCTAATTTACATCATTAGAGTAATTTTTTAAATAGCTCTGACTGTTTGCTTTATTGCCGGCACGTGTGTAGGGAGGAAGGATGCCAGAGTGTGAGGCTGCTCATTTCTGAGTGGGGTGGGAAGCTCAGCCTCACATCCTCCTGGGTGCTCCCTGAGCAGGGAAAATCTTTGAGGCTTCAAGCTCTGAAGGCCTGCACACCCCCACAGGTGTTCATGTTTCACTGTGGTTTTCCTGGTTCAACAGACCTTTGTGGCATTGGGAGAAGAGCAGGGGCAGGGGAGACAGGAGAATGGGGTTGGTGTGCTCAGCAGAGAGACAACACAATACCCATCTGAGTTTCAAGATTTTAAAGGGGAGTTGGTGACATTCCTCTTACTGGTGTTGCACATATCAGCTGGCAAAGGGGGATTATTTAAATTATGATCCTCCAATAAAAAAATATTCTGGTAATGTATAGCAATACTTGTCATATTCGTAAAGCAAGGAGCTCAGAGGAGTGAATCAAAATATGAGCATCAATTCTGATACATTTGACTCCAAAAAAGAAATAACTAAATTAAAGAGAGCCCGTTCCTTTCGTCAAATGTTTCCAGCTCTTTGTGTGCTGGTCATTGCCAGTGCCTGCAGACCTCAGCAGGATTGTTCTTGTACTGCTGTGCTGGAGAGGGGGCTCAGCAGTGGCTCTGGGGAATGCTATGGTGTTTCTGAAAGGCTTGCCCAGCTCCCACCCTCTCCTCTCAGAGGTGGATTGCAGGAGACAGTCCCATGTCTGTTACTAACATGTTAGCAGTAATACAGGTGAGATTCTTTTGCTGAAAAGACTTGATTTGCAGCTCAGACTGAAATTCTGTTGGGTTTTTCCCCCTTCTTGTTCATTCTCAAAGAGAAATAAAGGAAGGAAAAGGTAATAGTACAGTTGGAATCTAGCAGACCGAGTTGTCATCCTGGTTAATCTTAGTGAAAATCTGGAATCTCTCTTTGGTTTGCTAGTTACTCTGGATTTACTACAATGAGATAAGAATTTGATGAAGCTGCTGTAATTTTTGTGAACTGTTTGTAATTGGCATCTATGTAATACAGGCAATATGTGGACAGTTGTCTGTACTTCACTAAAATTGTACTTCATGGTTGTAGTGGCAGAACTAATTCAATTCATCGTTTCTGTGACTAAATCCTTTTTACCTGAGTGGGAAAACTTCAATGAATTCTCCAGTCTGAGCTATACTGCCTGTTGAATTTGCCCCCAAGAAGCAGTGAGGTGCTCTGCCCCATAGTGCATCTAGCCAGGCAGGTAAAGCAGGGGCTGAGAGTTGGAAAAACTTTGATAATTTCTGAGTTCATATTAAGTTTCTGAGTTAAATTTAACTCTCTCAGTCATACAGTGTTATACAGATTGCTTGAAGAATTGTGCTTGAATGACCGATTCTCTTTGTGTAAATACATTGCAGAATTTAAGGCTTTGAGGTTATTTAGATTTTGGATAAAAAGGAACTCTGAAGGAGCTGTTTAATCAGGAACACTGGCTATACTTAGTTCTGTATTTGTAGACTGTAAGGAAGACGTTACAGGCAACATATTTTCTTCTTTTTCCTGGGTAGGAAATTTTTTTCTTCAGTTTGTGTGGACAGCTGCTCAGCTGCAGGTAAAAAATGTTATACTTTATGGGACTGCCAGCTGGAGCCAATTAAAATCTAATGGACCAGAGTTGGCACTAAAATATCTTATTCTTCCCTAGCAATGTAGAGGTTTGTTCTGCTGCTTACATGTGATTTAAAAGGTTTACAGTGTTGTTAAGGAACAAATTTGCTTACCATTTTGCAAACCAAATCATGTTTGAATTTAAAATCTGACACAGTAATATTATCATTTGGGTCTTTTAATGAGGTCATGGTTCTACTGAACATGAAGAGTGGTGATGGAGGGACTGTCCTTGCCTGACATCCTCTCCTAAATACATGAGATGGAAGTAGAGAGCTGAAAGACTTGCTTTGGTCACACCAAGGATCTGCTACATGCCTGGGAAAAAATGTGGGTCTTAAAATAATGTGTCTTAGTTCTGACTGCCTCAAGCAAAAGAAACCTAGAGAAAGATGAGGAGCTTGAGTTACAGTATTGGAGAGAGAAAAATCATCATTATTGAGAGTAACATGGGCAAAGGGAGACACGGATCAGGTGTGCCAGAGGAACAGAACAGAGAGTAAGAGATCAGCAAAAAGAATGGAGTTTTTGAAAAAGAATTCAGTTCATTTGAACTGGAAGAGCTGTTGTTTGTTCTTGAGAGGTATGATTCAGACTAGGTTCTTTGTGCAAACCTAAATACTTAAAAGGCATTTTTTGCCCCTTCAAAAGGAAATATTTTCAAAGATTGAATTGAAACTTTTCACTTATTTTTGAAGGTGGGAAGAATTTTTTTTCAAAACATACAAAATTCATACAACACTGTGTGAAAAATGGCTCATGTAGACAATCTTTCTATCTCAGAAACCTTTCCATTTATTTAGTTAGTGGTAGTTTACATTAATTTAATTTCATGTTTTCAGTGAGAACATTTCATCCAAGGTTTGTGTGATGAGCAGGAACTCAATTGCTTAGGATTGTTTCTCCTTGTTGTAAAATGCTGCTCAGGGCACAAAAGATACCCTGACAACAAGAACACTGGCAATCCTGTAGATGCATGAAAAAGGAAAGAGATTATTCTCCAGGCCTAATCCTGGAACATATTATCCCATGGTTTCTACAAATGAGCAGGCTGTGCATTTGAAAGAATGAGAAATGTGAATAGTGGGCATTTGAAAGTGTCCAATTTCTGTTTTGCTATTCATGGGACAGATTTAAGCTGCTTTTAAGCATTTTGTCACTTATTAAAAGATTCATGTATTCAAAGATTGGTCAACCGTGTCCACTTTTAATCCTGAACTAACAATTTTTAACCCAGAAATGGGTTATTCCATGCCTGTGTTCTTCTGTGCTGCAGGTGGACAAGCTGCTCTAGAGGGCAGAGAAAAGAGGATTGAGAGGAAATATAAAAGAGCATGAGAAAAAATTGAGTTTAGAGATAATTGTGTGGAACAGATTACAAAATGACTGAAAAACTTGTCTTTAGATGAAGTGCTTCAAAATGTCCAAGGAGAGTCACAAAACCTAGACTGCATAGAGTGTAATGGTATCTACACACAGTGCTGTTTGTCTTGCTTTAAATTGTCACAGAGTTTCACTGCTTCCTGGGTGACCAGTCTGCTTATGGATGAAATACTTTCAGCTCCTGTTGGGATACAGGCAGTTACTTGATGTCTTGGTGGAATGCCAACCTTGGATGGGTTTGCTTTGAGGAGCATTTATTGTTAGACCACTGTGAGGTGAAGATGTAGAGCTCACAAAAAACTGTCCTCAGAGGAATGAGACTGGGACCAGCCTAATTAATTTTCATTTTTTCCATAGTTTTCCTTTTTTCTTTGGGAACCATTTCTATGTATTTTTGAGACAATAAGTTAATTAAAATAAGTTAATTAAAATAATTTCTTAGAGCTTTACACAGTTAAAAGTAGGTAGTTTTTCTCCTTATGATATGTTCAGTTCCCCTCAATATTAAAACCAAGGATTCCAGGAGAACTGGAGATCACAGAGCTACAGTTTGCTTCTCAGGCACAGGAATGAGACACTGTCACAAAACCATTGAAAATACTCCATAAATGGTATTACTTTGCCTCTATCAAAGCTAGAGAACTTCCTTCTCTGAACTTGTCAATGTGTCACTTAAAATAGACATTAGTATTTGAAGAGACACAAAACTTCATAACATTAATAACAGCTTCGTGATGTTAAAGAGAAATATATAACCTAATTGGGGAATGAATGTAGACTTTTTTGGCTGCTCTTCAGACAAGAGATTTATGAGAAACACTACAGTGTTCTAATTCCTAACCTATCTCTTTTCCCCCAGTTTACAGTTAGGTTCTCCATTTGCCTCTCTCTCTTGAAATGGAATCTTTTTAGGTACCATTTTTTAAGTGAATGTTGTGGAAGAAAAGGAAGAAGAAACCAATCCAAACCAGAATATGGATGATTCATAGTAAGAACTCCCGAGGCTGTAAAAAACCCTGGTAGGGATTCTGACGAGTTGGCATATCTCCTTCCACATCGATAAATTTGTCACTGGTGAAGCTGTTTATTCCTTTGCAGTTGTATGATTTATGCTGGACCTTTTGTACTGCTTATGTGGACCTATAGCTCATCCTCAAACAGTAGAAGATGAACTCTGACTAATAGATCCCAGTGACTGTCCTACAATTTATGCAGGATCAGTGTTTTAAAAGGGTAGTGTGCATGATTTAAGTAGGATTTGAGTGTATAGCCATGGTTTGTCCTTTGCTGTCAGCAAAGCCATCCTAAGTTCATTTCTTTAAAGAAGCTCCAGGCCAAATGTCAGGAAAAATTAAATCAAGCAGTGATGTAGTCCCATAGGGAAAATGTATTTCAATTGTGAGGTATTCATGGGTATAATATGTCATCCTGTAGTCTGTGACTGTTGGGTGCACTTAGAGGCAATGTGGCTTGGTAATTGCTACTTGTTAAGAAATTTGGGTATGATAAAAAATGACCTGCCAGGGAGAGAGACAGTTTTGTTAATTTTATTTATGAGACTTTCATCAAAATTGGAATGATGTGTGTATGTAGCAGAAAATCCTCTTTGTAACAGCATCTTTTATTAAAGAACATAGTTTTTTGTCTTCCAGCAAGGAGATACTATAATCTTTTAGGGCTTTGGTTTCTGCAGTCTGAGAAACAATTTGGACACAAGCTCCTTATTTTGCTCAACCAACACTCTGATACACAATTTGCCCTTCCTGAGGGCAAGTGTAAGCAAATTTTCCATCCTCCCAACAGATGTGGGACAAAGCTAGGCTTGTTGGATCAGCCTGAATACAAACCTGGAAAGAATTAATTCTATCTTCTCTGGTTTTGTTTTTGTAGAAAGTTTCTTCTTTTCCCTGTAGTTTTGTTTTTGTAGCAAGTTTCTTCTTTTTCCTGGCATATTCTAAATAAACCAAGCCAGAACCTACAGTTCAGATTATTTTTTATGTGGATACCTGACCCAGAAGCAAGATTGAGGAGGTCATAGTTGGAGGCCTGGTGATCTGAGATGGAGCCACAAGCTGCCTGTCCATGACACACTTCCCTGCCCATGCAGCTGTATTAGCTTATTCCCAGTTTTTCTGGGGGCATAGGGGCTTGCAGTGGTTTTCTAGATCATCTTTAATTGCAGATAGGCAAGTCTGTGTTATCAGTAACCATAAGCACTCATGTGTAGCACTGAAGCATCTATGTCATTCTTAGCCCTGTTATTTGATTACTGTGAAGCATTGCATGTGAAGCACACATATAATTTAGAATCTTTTCAGATGCAAATGGATGTTTAAATCAGAAGAAGCTGATGCACATTTGATAGCAGCATCCTTCCAGAATGGAAAATTTTATTACCTTTCAGATCCTTACAGAACAATAAGCCTGATCTCTCAGCTGGACAAAATAATTGTATTGCTTTGGGCTTTAGCAACCCAGTATTACTCCTATATCTGAAGAAAAGGGTGGTGAAACCATATTTCAAGGATTTATTTTAAGGATGTGAGAAGTGGAAGAGGCCAGATTCTGCTTTAACTTGTGTCACCCTAAGTCCAGAAGAGGTGAATTAAAGACCCAAAGTAATTTTAATCAGAGCACTTGTGTTATTCCACAGTAACACTTTCCTAGCCAGCAGCCTAAAACCAATGACAGAAAATGAATGAATCACAAGAATTTCTGAATACCTTCATTGTGCTCTAGCATAATGCATGAGATGTTCTGGGTAAGGAAATAGGTTACACAGACTTTTGAATAAGAAAAAACCCTCATGTACTTAACCCTATAGAGTTTGCTGCAGGCAGGAAAATTAAGGATGGGCTGTCATAAAACAGCTTCATCTGGCCCTTGCATGTCTGGCAAGCCAGTCCTTCTGGGGAACATTGTATTATTCATGGACTATTTGAAAAATTGTTTTTTTTCACATCAGATTCAGCTTTATCGTGGTTTTTTTTTTTTGGTGTGGATTTGTTGAATTAAAAAATCCACCTAAAGGAAGACAAAGTTTTTGTTGCATTCTTTAGTATTCATGTGTATTGGAAGAATCATGGATTACTTGAGTTAATACTTCAGTCTTAGAACTGAAGTATTTCAGGATACAGTTAACCAATGCCTCTTCACTGGAAAGGAACTTGGTTCACAGATCAAAGTGCATCTTTTCCATAATAGTGAGTGAAAGATTTTAATCAAGCTGCCCATATGACCATAGGGAGATGTTGTCTTTCCCTGAGGAGTCAAGGCTGATTGTGAATTCACTGAATCTTTCCAGAGTGCATTTCATTACCATGTCTTTCCTTTGTTGTATTGCTGGAATTTGTTGTATTGCTTGGATTTAGGACTTTTTCTCAGGTTGTTTCAGTGTCCAGCCTCTGTGATGCTGTGCCACCCTCAGACATCTGCTTTAACTGTTTAGATTTCTAATAAAGTGTTACATAAGCCATCTATGACAGGATGGAAACATATTTGTTGATTAATTTCTTATATAAATACTTTCTAAACATTGGTACTGTCTGTTTAGACCAATTCCTAAAGTTCACAGCTCTTGGGATGAGTAAGCATTCATTACCATCCTTTCTTCCCCAGGGTCTCCTTTGTTCTGTTTCATAGCAGTTTTCTTGCCTTTGATATTGCTGCTTGCAGTATTTTTCTCCTTTGTTTTGTCTCTTTTCCAGTTATTCACCCCTTCCTTCACTGAAAACCAATATTACTAATTTTTTTCTAGTTAATTGATTTTCTCAACTTTTTCCTAGTTCCATCTTTTCATTTTTTAAAATATGTTCTCTCTTGTGTTTCTTTTTTTTTTTTTTTTTTTTTTTTTTTTTTTTTTTTTTTTTTTTCCCTCTTTTTTTTTTTTTAAAATATTTTTTCTTTTTTTTTTTTTTTTTTTTTTTTTTTTTTTTTTTTTGAGATGTTCTTACCTCCATCTTAATTATCTTTTATACAGGTAGTTAAAATATGTTTCCCCCTTCTATCTTCATTATATTGGACATGAGATTGTGCTCATAGTAGCTGTTACCTCTTGTACAGTTGATCAGCAACACCTGCAGGTATTTCCTTCCTTTTTAGAGACTCGTTCATTGCCTACTGACCCTGGCTGAGGCTCGCTCCTGAGAGCTGGAAGCTCCCACTGAGGCTATGAGAAAAGGTTTGTTAAGAGGCAAAGAAAGAGTATTCTCTAATTGGTAAATGCAGCAATCTTTGCTGGAGAAGATGGAAGATAGTACAGCTGTTAGTAACTGTGATTCCTAACTGTTCTCCTTTGACAAAGCAATTTATGTAGATGCTAGCAAATGATGTTCTGGTGAGGAGAGCACAGCCCAGAGCCTGCCTGTGCTGCAGATGGCAGTGGGACTGAACCAGCTCCTCTCCCAGGCCTGCAGCTTTCTATTTCTTTGCATTTAGCCTTTGAAAAGTGTGGTTAAATTTTTCAGACTCATTTATGTAGTTTGGTGCATAATGATAGATGTGCTTTTTTACTGAAGCCATTTGTAGCACAATGGTTATGTTACACTGTTATTTCTAAAGACTTCAGGGATTCTTTTCGGGCCATATGACTCACAACTTTGAAGTCACTGAGCAAAGGGTCAAGCCCTTCCTCACTCAATAGATGCTTTCAGCTCCAAGTGCTACTAGTACATTCAGGGCTAAAACTCTTGTTATTGAAACAGCTGTAGCTTCAAAATGTCGTGAAGCTGCACTAACGCTTCATTTCCTGCAGTGAATCATTTTACTTATGAAAGTATAAAAGCCAGGGACATTTAGGGGAAAAAAAAAAAAAAAGACAGAAATAGAAAGAAATAAACCTTCTGTGCTCCGAAATGGAGCTTTTTTCCCCCCCCATTGGATAAGTTTGTCCTATCACAGCAGTAAAATGCAATGATATGGAATAATTATATGCTCCTAAGCCTTTCCAATTGATCTACTGTTGTGAAAATATATTCAGTAAATTCACCTAAGTGACTTTGGACAGCAAAACACAAGGACATTATGAATAAAAGAAACACTAATTTGGCTGATACAATGGAGTATTGCGACCACAGGAACATCATTGTCAACCTCTATTCTAGATTAGAGTAGGTTTGTTGTCAGAAAAATCGGTGTGCGGTTCAGAAGGTGACCTCAGCGATTACTTGTGGGCTTCCATATTTATTCCTTCCCTTGATTTTCTGTTCTTGAAATTTCATTTTGATTGGAAAACCAAGCTCACTTCTTCCTGTTACCGATAGCAGGAAAGTGATTTTATTAATTAAGTAATTATTTAATTAAATCAAGCATTTATTTAGGCTTTTGGCAATTTTTCTGGGTCAGGAAACAGGAAAAATAAAGCCTAGATTTCTTCTCCTGATTGGCTTTATGATACTGCTCATATTTAAAGTATAATTTAGTTTTAAAAATACTCAGATTTAAGGGAGGAGATGAAAAGAAGAACGTGCCATTATTAGTGATTTGCATCTATCAGTAACTGCATTTCGAAGCAGCACTGTATTAGCACTGTGAACAATGAAAACAGAAAAATGCAATGTCATAGATAAGAAGTATACTCATTACTATTCCCCTGTTTTCCTGGAAGTATTCATCTTCTGCATTTGTCAGCCATACTTTAAAATATGAGGTAAAAATTGTTTAAATGTTTGTCAAATGGGGATGTAGGAGTTAGGAAATGCTGTAATGAGAAGTTATTTCAATACATGAGATAATATATATGCTTTGTAATATACACAGTTTGATATTATTAAGACATTACTGCAGAATTAACAGATTTCAAAGGACACTATGCAACAGCCAATGAATATGATATATTGCAAATAAGGTCATCTTGTTATACAGCTAGAGGTAATAAATTTATAGTGCTCATGATTGTTTTTCTGTGTACATTTATCCTATAGTGGCATTTGAATGTTTTTCTTTGTGTCTTAAAACAGCAGAAGAACTTAGAGTCAAACATCAGAAGCAATGAAAACAGAAGGCAAATTAAGAAAAGAAAGGAGGCAAAGTGCATTTCACAGGTTAAGTGGTAGAGGAGAATATGCCTTCAAAAATATATGTTTATATATTTTAATTTCAAGAGTATAATTTTAATGAGAGACTGTAACTTGCCCAGATACAGAGCGGTTTTAACAAAGAGAAAAGCAACCCTTTCATGCTTTGAGTTTTTGTACTATTAAAAGTTTGAAAATTTCAAGAGAAAGTTTTACATTTTGTGGGTTTATAATTAAGTATTTGAATTTTAAATGCCATTTTCATCTGTCTGCCTCCTACTTTTTGATTTGACTACAAGAAATGAAAGGATCTGGGAAAAGAAGGAAAAAAACCCAGCTACAGAAAAAAGAAAAAAAAGGAGACCATAAGTTTTGTCAGAGCAAGTAACAAAATCTCCCAACCTCTCTTCCAAAATTTTGGGATTTTTCCCCCCTGTTTTTAATATGGAGAAGTCAATTTTTGTCTACAAACACCTACTTTGAAAAAGTAAAATCTGACTAGTTTTATTTGTTAAATTATTATGGTAGAAGTGAGCGTTTAGAAGGTTTTTGAATGGTGTGACAACTATAATTACCCACAGAGGGAATAATTTTTGAGAGCAGAGGGATCTTCAATCCTGTTGTCAAAGACATGGGAAGAACATTTGGCTGGAAACCAAAGCATGACAAATTCAAGCAGAAGGTAAAAGCACAGGTTTTTAACTTGTGTGTGTGTGTGTTATCTATATAAACTTCTGCAGAGCTAATATTTGGAGTAGCTGGGAAATGGGGAGATGGGAGAAGAATTTTGCTTACTTTTTCTTGGCTTGTATCACTTTGAATGCAGTGACAAGAACCAGGGTAGTGTTACAGATTTGTAGACTAGGATATGTAGTTCCCATTCACTAAATAACACAGATCATGGCTGTCCAGAGGATGAAGCAAAGTAATTTTAGGTTTGCAGTGTAAAGCAGGGAGATTGAGACAACAATATTTGACCAAGACAGGGGCCTGTTTTATGCCATGGTCAGCTGCAGTTGGCTCCAGCTCCTGGTTTGCCCAAACTTGTGCCTGGGTGATGGAGCAGGCAGGGCAACATGCTGGCTGCTGGGTTCCAAGTCTTTCCAAGCACAAGGCCAGGGCTGTTGGGTAGAGCTGAGGCTGTGACTCTGTGCTGCTCAAGACTTGCTCTTGGGAGGAGACAGGAGACTGTTTACTGAATTTTTTGCAATCCCAGTGGACGAACAGAAAGTAGTAGCGGGTTAACTTGCATGCTCCAAAAGACAGATCAGATAGGGTTTGTGCAGGATTAGTCAGCATTAGTACTGGGCCATTAGGAGTTAAATTGTTTTCCCAGAATCTCAGAAAGGAGTGGAATTGCAGCCAGGATTTGAAGCCAGGATTTGAAGCCAGGTCCTGTGGATGGACAATGAAGCTTGGCTCTTTTTTCATGGGGTACAGAGCAGCTGGGTGGAAACATTTGTAATATATGAATTCAGAATATCTCCACAATTAAATTGTACCATCAATCCTTCAGCAGTTGCATTTGAGAGCTCTGTGGACTAAGGAAGTCAGACTTCAGTAGATTTTATATTTTCTGAATTGATATTGTAATCATGTTTTCACTATTTAAAATTTTTGCCCTGAAATACCAACATTTTATATACTTCCTCCATCTGTCTCTGTCCAGATTTGAATGGTTTGTTAGGTAAATTTAATCTCTCTGTTACATCATTAGATTCAACAGCTTCTCAGAATTTCCATCCTGAGCTGTGTTACGAAGGTCTTTGTAACTCATCCGTGTACTAGTGAAATTTGGACTTAAATGACTAAGATGTGAGTGGTTTTCCCCCCTGTTGCTTTTGGGTAATTAAAATAAATTGGTATGGAATGTATCTTTAAGTTTGAGGAAGACCTAATGTTTAGACAGAGAATTGCTTAGGAGGTTGTTTTTTTGCTGCTTACACTTAGGTAACACCTGCCTCATTAGTGCAGATTGCATTTATTGTTAATTAGTCCATGCAAAACAAACCAAGGAGATTGCCTAATTATTTTCTAAATCTCACCTTTTTTAAACTGGTGTTATTCCAGCTTCTGTTATAGAATTACTGTAGATTTACACCTAATAAGTACCATGACACCCTGAATAATGCTCTCCAAGTCAAATGTGTTTCTTGTTTGGTAAAACCTGAACTCTCTGATTTTCAGTTGCACTGAGTAGTATCTCAGGTCAAAGAAAGGTATAGCTCATTCCCCGGTGTTCTTGGGGCACCTCTGTTTTACTCCAGGCATTTTCTGCTGTAAGCATTCTATGCCCAGAGGGTGCAGATTTACACAGCTGTGTGCCCTCTTAGATGCAATTCATTCAAGCTATTTGCTGCACTGACACATAGAGAGGTAAAGTGTTGACCCAGGGCTTGTAGCAGCATGATGTCTGAACTCTGGCTGGCACCTTACTCAAGATACCCTCACTTGGAATAACTTCCAACTTTTGCTGAGATTATTTGTCCATCTCATTAGTCTTTTGAAATCTAGGTATGCACAGTGTGTACCTTATGGACATTAAATCAGCTTTTGAAGTCACAGCGTAGCAATCCTGCCTTGTGTGTTCCATGTTCCATGTTCCTTGGCATAATCAGTCCCTTGCTCTAACCAGCTGAGCTAGTTCACCAGGAATGAGTAGAACAGAGGTAAAGGATATGGAGACAAACAAACAAGTATGGTAGTTTAAAATGTTTTGAAATAAGTTGCTCCCTGCCTTAGGTATAGCTGGGACAGATCTGTGGTGTGCTGAGATGGGCAGAACCTGGACACATTGCACAGTATCTTGTACTATGCCTGACATCCAAGAGGCAATGAAGGACCATTAGAAATTAAAATCAGAAATGAGAAGTATAAGTAAAACTCTTTGTATGCTTCCATTCACAATATAGAAGGAAGACACCTAAAGGGAAGTCTATTGCTTTTTACCAGAAGGATTTTAAATGAGAGTAGCAGTAATAAGGACTAAACCCCAAACATTTGTTGTGTTGAAGCAGGGGCCAGCCTGTAGCATTTGTGCTATTCTGCTGCAGCCAGTTCTGTTTCACCACTCTGGAGAGTCCTGCAGGCTCAGGAGGTCGGTTGTCAGCAGTCCCATTCTGAAACTGCATTTCTTCAGTTGCTTTGTGCTGCTTGATATTTGCTTACAAAATAAATCTCCCACATTCAATGTTGAGTGAAATGTTGACTCATCTGAAATCATCGGAGCCAGCATTTGAAGCCAGGTCTTTCCAGTGCTTATGCTTTCTTCTGCTTTGAGAAGGATTAGGGATACTTCCAAGCCCCTGTACAAGAGCTGAAAATGAGCCCTCCCTTTCCACTCCAATTTCATGGGATAGTCCTGATATTGTCAGAAATAATTGCTATATATGCTTTTGATCTTATGCAGACATAAATAATATTTTTTTGTTTTTTCACTTGTCAGTCAGTTGCATGCACATACTGTAATCCAATACTCAGAGAAGAAGGAAGTCTCCAAAGTGCTTTTGGCTTTTCAAGAATTTTAAGCTTTGCAAATAAAGTACCTTTTGGCAGGTGTCTAGTATGAAGAGTATGAGTAGAAAATAACAATCATTATGTATCTACTGTCATTGTTTCTGTGTTTGTTCAGAGCTTGGCAGTAAGTAATGTTCTGGTTTGGGTTTTTGGGTGTATATTTTGTTTATGGTACAGGCAATTTGCAAAAAGCAAAAGCACACTTGTTTGTTTCAAGTTTCAGAGGAGAGGTAGGAAAGGATACTTGTTGAAAAATGAGATTAAAAGGGTGTATAGTCTGGAACAACAAACCCAGTCCTTTTCTTGCTTAGACTGGTCCAGCCATTGCCTTGTGTGACTCGTAAGCACATCTACTGGATCCATGACATTGCACTTGGGTACAAAACTGGAAAAGGAAAAGGGCTGCTGCCTTTGGTGGTGGTCTTCCAGATTTGCTGAAGTATTGATAAGTTTGCTTGCCAGAGTCCTTTTATTGAGCTCACTGAATTAACGTGCAGAATACAATGGGCTACATAGTTGCTTTGTGCTTGAATTGGTCTGTTTTATGAGGGAATAAAAACTAGGGGCTGAATTAAAACAACCAAGCCTCTGAAGAGCTATTCAGTATCTTCAATTAAAATCAGTGAGTTTGTAGTGCATGCCTCCCTTATGCTGCATATTTTTTTCAGTCAAATGAGTGGCATCCTTGCACAATATTTAACAGGTAGATCTGTGAGAAAGAAGATGCTTCCTTAAAGCATAAAGCAGAGAAGCAGAAAACTGTATTGGTGGTGATGTATCAGCTCAGCTGTGTTCTCTCCCTACAGGCTGAGAAAGTTATTATGTGATGTCCTGCTGAGAGAAGTTATCATTAAAATAGTTAAACTCAATGTGGCTCAAATCAAGACAGAAATTTTATGCAGTAGTCACAGAGGGTCTTTGCTGCTGCTGGTGTTATAAGTGTTTATGACTAAATAACTTTATATTTTAGATGACAACAAATCCAACAGTTTGGGCCAAAAAACCAAAAACTAAATAGAAATACAAAACCTATGGATATGATGTATTAAAAGTGACCAATATCTTATAAGTAACTCAACTATAGCTTGTATGTGTACCAACAGACTAATGCCAAAACACCTAAAGCTGCACAAGCTTATTGTGATTTCTTACTTGAATTGTTTTCACTGTTTATCTTGAAAGCTGACATATTTTTGTCATTGATATCTCTGTATTACCAAAATATTTTAGATAACAAGTTCTAACTCAATTTGTGGAACTTGGCTGTATTTCTTGGTATTGCCACTTTGTGTGAAGCTTAAACTGCAGATAGGCCAAAAATGAATTAAAGGGTATTAACTGTCCCTTAATATTAACCCTCTATATGGATATTACTGGGGAGTCCAGTGCTAGCTGTGGCTCTGGGGACTTTTGGTGGAATCGGAAATTGAAACCAAGAGATTCTGTAATTTGGTTTAGCCTGAGGCAGTAAGCAGTACTATTTCTGAGGTCTGCTGCAATACTGCAGGAAACTGGAACTGGGCTCAGTGCAGTATTGAAGGTGACAGGTGTCATAGTCCAAATCTTTCTTGCATACTTAGGAGAGGTTTGGAAGAACTCAAAGGCTTGGTAAAGGATATGACAATGGGGCAGTGATGGGAAGATGCTGCTTTCTATCTATGCACTTTTAATTTGTTCTAAGTCATTTGTTGGTATCACAATTTTGATGTAATGGAGCAACTCTTTCAGCTTCATTCAGCTTTTTCCAGGCATCTTATTTCCAAATGTGTGCTTTCTGTCTGTGGCAAATGCCACAGGTTAGGAGCCTAAGGAAGAGGTAGCAGGAGGTGGAGGAGTTAGGTAAAGAAAATACAAGAATTTGACTTCAGCGCAGAAAGAAAAACCTGTAATTTCTTATCATTGCATTTTTGTAACTGATTTGACACAGGTCATTGGTGATTGGAGCATACTAAAGCAATGTGGTCACTTCACATAGGTGATCAATATATAAATGCAAGACAGAAAAGAGAGACATGGCTTTCTTGACTACTTGGCTGTTTCTTGACGAGTGCAATAGTAGTAGTCTGCAAGTGCCCTCCTTGTTATTTTTTCAGTGTGTGTATATGGGTGAGTGATACTGAGAGGTGAAAACAAACTGTTTCATTCTCCTCCTTACACACTTCTTTCTATCCTTCTTTCTCATGTATTTTTCTTTTATCCTTTCACTGGTATATGACATCAAGGAATGGCATTCACATTGGAGTTTCTGGGAATTTGGTTAAAAAGGTAGGAAGTTTGACATGGGGAATGTGAAGACAGAAGATGTGTGTGGCAGATGTTTCTTCTTCTGCCAGTGAGTTTGGATCCTGAGCTTTTGTATATATCAGAAATATAAACTCGGATCTGACTTGGCAAAGAGCTCCTAGCTCTTGAGCAGCTAACTTAAAACCTCAGGACACAAATCTTCTTGGTTTCCTATCAGCTACATCTTTGAAATGTAAATTAGTTTGTACTGAGTTTTTGTATTTGTGTNATACTCCTTTCCTTCTGTTTTGTCCAATGCCATATTGCCACTTCAATACATACAGGATGCTCTGTATAAATAAAATAATAAAATAAAAATCTATGTAGAGGTAACACCTTAAACTGGCAGTCAGCCCCTTGCCAGCTGTGTGGGCAGATGCAGAGACCATTTGAAGGCACTCTAGTTTGAAGAGAAAGCCAGTTTCAGAGGAAAGATAATGTTTGAGAAATAAACCTCAACTTTCAAGGACTGGGGCACAGGTTGGATGCCATTTGGATTTTTCTTTATCTTATTCTTTCTAAATTTTTCCAGTTTTAGGTAAAAATCATGCTTCTTGCAGAAATCCAGCAACTTCAAAGTCATTCTGCTGACAAAAGTTTCACAGCTTGGGCTGAAGTTACTGATATGATGGAAACTGCTGTGGGCTTTGAGACCTCATGGGGTGTTCGAGCCAAAATCTCTTGTTCATTAAAAATTGAAGTTAAGAGCTAAAAGCAAACCATAGGAAAGAATATGTAATGTTTTTAAAAGACTACAGTTTTAAAATTAATGTATTTTATTCTGTTTTCTCAATGTTAAAAAATGTCATGCAGCATTCAGAACAACCCATTTTACTATTTCTGTAATTAGATTTTTTTATACTGATGGCATCTAGCTGTTCCACCATCAGTTAGTACCTTGTCTGTTACAGAAATGAATCAAGAAACCATTGTTATTGAAAGGATTCACAGTCTAAACATACAAGTATTAGCAGTAGACAAAGGAAACATTAGTATCTTGTGTAAATGGGGTATATGCATGGGGAAATTCAGTAATTTGGGTTTACATAATCTGCATCTGCTCAAGACTTGGATCCCTAGGAACAGAGCCCCCATTTTGCAAAATCTCTGAAGATATGAATCTGGGAATCTGTTTTGTATGACTGGGTGTGCCCTTGAACAGGCCAGAATTATTTAAGAATCACATGGAAGGTGGCCTCCCCAGTGGAAGTCTCCCCACAATGTAATTTAACTGTTGGTTTTCTAAGCTCCATTTCACTGAAAGAGAATGGATAGAGAAGTGAAGCAGGTTTTTTATGGCATTCCCAAAACCAGATATCCCAAAGAAGGGTTCTAAGGCTTATGTAGGGTTTTCCTTGCTTTCACAGTAGTTCACCTGCTCAGCTTTCACCACTGAGGTATAAGCAGAATCACAGTCTTCATTACTGAATGCCATTGATTAGTTAAAAGGCAGGTATATGAAAGAGTGCTAATATATGCTTATATATAATCAAAGCAACTATAAAATTGTCCTATCTAGCCTTTTAGTCCTATGTAGAGCTAAGTCATATACTATTGTCATATGATAAATACTACATTATTTTACCTTGTGATTTATTTTTTTGTATTTATTCCTATCTTGCAAAATCAATTCTCTTTTTACTGTGAGCTCTGTTAATTGATCTCAGATTTTTATACTGCTTCCTAATATTTCACTGAGTTGGTTTTGAGGCAAATTAAATTTACCTTTTTGAGAGCAGTTTTCCTTTTTAGTTAATCATCTTTGACTATATAGCAGGAATTGTCTGAATGCTGCTTTTTGCACAAAATATTTAGTTCATTTATTTTCTTATTATAAAAGCACTTTCTGTAACAGGATTGGCATTTATTTCAACAGTACAAAAATGTTCTGTATCATTATCAAAGTAACCACCTGGAGTGCTGTAAGTAATGCACGTACATGGAACAAAACTGTGCATTGTTACAGATTTTCAAATGCAAAGTAGCTGCATGCCAATTTAAAATAACTTTTAATTAAGTAGAGTTTCTCAAGATTTATACATGTGTAATTGAGAACAAAATGCAGCTTCATGTATACATTTAATAATGGAGCAGCATTGCAGGAGAAGTAAATCTAAACTTTATTGCTGTCTAATAAATTATCTGGTAAGCACCATAATTAAAGTACAAACCAGTTCATTAGTTGCAGGCGACATCACTAAATTGGGTCTAATAGAAACAATGTAGTTGCAGAATGTGAGTGTCTGATTGTGAATATTATTGCTGTGACAGCAACAGTTAATTCAAATAATGATGGAACTTTAATGAATGAGGTTGTGTGACAGCATTAGCAAGAGCAGATTTGCTGAATAATTGGTTCTTTCTTGGTACAGTAAGTCATTGATTTCTATTCTCTTCCTTTTCCTCCTTCCTCTTACAGTTATCATCAGTCTGGTCATATGTGCACAATGTCCTGAGACCTCAGCTACAGCTGCAGCAACAGTCTGGCACCTATCAGAACAGGGCAGGCCTGGCAGAAGAATCCAAAAATCCAGCCAGACCAAATCCAGCACCAAGCCCGCAGGCTTGTGGTGCCAGGGGGCAGGCTGTGAAAGAAAGGGAGGGAAAGCTCTCAGTGGTGAGGAACAATCCCCCTGCTCTGCTGCAGCCAGAGCTGGCACAACAGTGGGGGTTCTCCTGCAGAGCTCTTCTACCTGTTCCTCATTGTTTCAAGAAATGAAGTTGCAGCCTAATGTAGTGCTTTCAAGTGTTAAGTGATGTGCCTGCACTGCGGATCTGATGTATTTGTTTTCTTTGTTCAATTTCCCTTGATTTGATCTGTTGCTATTTTGCTTACAGATCAAACACATTGTCCTTTTCTCTTACAGTGTGAGTACTCATCCATTTATAGATACATGAGCCATGGCAGAGTGTGTGCTTGCATAGGAGCTCAAGAATGTATACTTCTATACATAGCACATGCTACAGTGTTTGCAAAGCTATAAGGTCACAGTTTCCCAGCAGATGCTTTCTGGGTGTGTAGCATCATCTAGTACGTAATCCTGTTTAATACGTTTTTTAATAGCACCAGACTATGGCTTGTACTGCCACATTTAAATTGAAAGTAGTTACTGTAATAGCCATATTAGGGAGAAATGAAAAATATGAACTAAACCACTGGAGGCAATTGGTTAAGATGTGGCTTGATAGGCAGGTGTCCAAAGATCAGATGTAGCTCTAGACTTCATATTAGAGTAAGTCAATTTTCTTGTACATTTCATCTTTTCTTAACATTTCTCAGAAAGTTTAGATTTGGAGCTATATTTAGCCCCTCAAGGGCCCTGCTTTGATTTTGTTTTCGCATGCTGCAAGCTTTGATTGGACCTGCGTGTTAACTTGCCATCACTTGAGGGAAGTGTTACACAGCCTCATCAGTTCTCATCTTGCCATGCCCTGACTCCCTGACGTGTTCTGCAGCAGGCGGGTGGAATGACAGCTCCCTGCTGCTGCCACTGCAGCCTGTGCACTCCCCTCACACACAGATTCTGGTTTTTAATGCCACATAACTGTGTTTAAGTGTTCAGAAATGTGGGACATCTACTTTGCAAACTCTGACAGTGCCGAAACAAGGCTCCTAAATAATTTGTGAAAATAACATTCTCCATCGGCCTCCACACATTGGAGTGACAGGTACAGGCTGTGCAGGCACAAAGAAAGTTGTTCCTTTTCTGTGTGCTCTGTGTCACCAATATTACATGTTCTGGAATCACAGATGATTCCACATGGATTCTAGAATTCCTCTAATTTTGGGTTAACCTTTTGGGTTCTAATTTAATAGAATCGTGAAATATTGACCCAACAAGGGATGTAAGTGTCCACAGAGCTGGAGGAGAGATAGAAATGATTTAGGTAATACATACATTTTGGTTTCTCTTTTACTAGCATGGAAAATTTTTATTGGATTCTGGAGAGTTGAAAAAGACAGGCTTTTTAATCTGCTGTCTGTAGGATTCTTGCAGATGCTTTGCAAATACTTTTGTACTCCAAGAACTCTGGACTGATCTTCTGCCAAAATCCAGGAGGTGTTCTCCTGCTTTTTCTGATAAAGCAGGCAGTCTTGTTTTGGTATCCTGTCAACTGGGATCTGGAGTAGCATAATGAAATATGTGCTGCTGTATTATAATCTTTAGTGATTGCATAACATTTTAAATAATTTTCAAATGGTAAACTCAGTTGCAGTTCATCATTATGGCCCTTAAAGATATAGGATTAGGTACAAGAGAGTAAAAGCTCAAAAGTTTGTTAAAATATTATAAAACCTGGAGACTTTCTACATCTGTAACTTTATGCCTTGATTCTGCAAAGAACTGCGCATATATTATTTATATTGTATGCAGACTTCTGTCATTTTTCCTTTCCATCTGAGTAAGGTTTTTAAATGACAATGATTTTTGTTTTGTAATAATTTGTAATATACCAAAGACAATCTGACTTTTACCCTTTGGCAGCATTTGGATGCTACTAGAGAGCTTCAGCTTTGACTTTGGCCATTTGTGTTAATAAAGCATCAGTTGCTGTTTAAACAGGTGCTCAATAGAAAACAGTTTTCATCTACTTCCTTATGGACCTCTTCTTACCAGTGCTCACTGCAGCATCCTGTTGAGGAGTGCTGCCAGGAACCACTGCCACTGTATTTTGATAGTCTGCATACAAGCATGAGACAGTTCTTCATACCAAATTCCCTTCATGTTTCTAGTTTTTCAGCTAATAAAAGAAATGAGCAGGTGTTCCCATTTCTTTTGAAGGTCATGGATTTGCCTACATTTTCTCTAAGCTTAGTCTTTTCCCTCTGGAACAATAATAGATGTAAATTCACCAACAAGAAGATACCTGAAGGAGGTCGTGGCCAGGTGGGGATTGGTCCCTTCCCCCAGGCAACAAGTGAGAGGACAAGAGGAAATGGCCTCAAATTGCACAAGGGAGGTTTAGGTTAGATACTAGGAAAAGCTTTTTTACAAAAGGGTTGTCAATTATTGGGACAGGGAGTTTAAGGAAGTGGTGAAATCACTATCCCTGAAGGGATTTAAAAAACGCCCACAGCTGGGGCTTTGGGACATAATTTAGTGGTGTTTCAGCACCTGGATTAATTGTTGGACTTGATAATATTAAAAGTCTTTTCCAACCTAACTGATTCAGTGATTCTGTGAAATCCTGGAATGGCATGTTAAGTACAAACTTTACAGCAGTTCATTAATAGGCAGTTCCTGACAGATATTTAAATTTAATTCAACATTTCCTTGCTAGATTAGCTTTCATCTTCTATATCAACATAATGAAGGTTTACCTATAAGTGGTATATAAAATAATATCATATAAAGAATAATGTGTATAGTTGCTGTTTGACTCTTTGATAATTACTATCATTGGTAATCCTTAAAGATCCAAAAAGCTATATGAAACAGGTCTTTTAGAGCTCTACTATCCAACATACTCTAAATATAGTCTAAAATTCACTTTATTTAAGAATGAGGAAAAAGACACAGATCTGTTTAAATGGACTTAATAGTCTTCCATGCACAACTGTTTATTTCTTAAAAACAGTTACATCAGTTTGATTTGCATTTGAATGTTTACTTATGGAAATTAAACCTATCTGAGTTAGATATATTTTTTAAGGGCAACTGCATGGTGTTCAGTGATGCAGTTTGAAATTACATTGTATGTGGTACAGACACAACTGAGCGTGGAATGACTATTTGGAAGTTAAATTGATTTAAAACACCCCTAGGGATGCTTCATATAAGTATCCACACAGAATGGTTGGTAAGTGGTAACTTCTTAAGTGATTGTAACTCTGTGACTCTCAGCAACTGCTGGTATCTTCAGGAGAAACTTAGAGCTTAGACTTGTAATCAGTTTATTAAAGCTTAATAAATGACCTTGCATCAGCTGAGGTACAACAGTGAAAGCCCTGCAACATAATCTACCTTAAATCTCAGTGTAAGAGGTTTGAGCTCCATGGGATTACCTGGCTGTGGGCTGAGGGAGTGCACAAGCACATCAGAGTTGTGGTAACATGAATTTGAGATGATAATGAAGTGTGTTGGGATAAGTGTTTCTGGTTTTCCTGGTGCATTAAAATACCTCAGTGGATTACGGCCACCAGTATGTAAATGAAGCATCTTTAGTAAGATTCTTCCAGTGGCACTGCTCAAGGCCTGTAAATTAATTACACAGGCATTTATTAGAATTTTCTTTGAAAATTCCAGTAAGCTTGTGTTTAGATGTTTAAATTATATACTTTACTGTTTGTCAAAAATCTTGAGCTTTGAAATAATTGCAAGTTGCTAAAGGTTCAGCACTTTTAAAAAACAAGCTATGTGTTTAGGCTCTTAATAAAATAGGTGAGCTTGGTTTGAGCACCCTCAGGATATGATCCATAGTCTATTACATTAATAAGACTTCAGTTTATCTTAAAGATATTAACTCAATCTGTAATAGATTCTGATTACTGCATATTTAAAAATAATTTATTTTAAAGACTGTCTCATTCTGCAATGGATGGATTTTTGGAGTGGTATTCATATACAGTGATCACATCTGTGTAGCTGTACAAAACAAACCAGTGACTTAGAAAGAATAGTTCAGGGACTGAAGTCTGTACAATACAGGTCAGCAGGTGAAAATGCAGACTCTGTGTAATAGGTAGTGGTTTTGTTATTCACAGGTGTAATGTTTCCTCTGAATTGTTCTAAAAGATAAAAGATGTTGAAAGCCAATATTTTGTCTTGGATTCCTCTCTGTGAGGTGAAACAATGCTCCAAGCTCACCTGCTTCCCAGAAGTGTCAAAAAGGAGCCTGAAGTATGTTCCTTCACTAGTGCTTGATTTAATCAAGGAAAAAACAATCAGGATGTCAGGAATGTGGGCATTGTCCCATTGACTTGAATCCAGTCATTTCAGTAAATACAACCCAAGTTGCTGCAGAGTACTGGTATTTTCCCCGTTGGATGGGTGGTAGGAGATAGGCATTAAGACCTGAGACAAGCGTTTATCTTGCCTTACAAAGATGTGGCAATGATGCTGCACCAGCTGCAGGGGCCAAACCCAGCCCTCTTTTGTTGAACATCCCTTAAGTGAGCTCAGAGAGTCGTGGTTGGGCATGCTGGCACCTGCTTTTTTGATAGCCCAAGGACAGCAGGCTGTCATCCACCATCTCTGTCCATCTGGATCTCTGGTGTCCTGACTGTCTGAGTGGTTGGGGAAGCAAGTAAGTAGAAATCTAAAGCACTCTTCTGAGGCTTCATTAATTTTGCACAACACTCAGGTTTTCTGTTTCTTTGATTAAACTTCTTTCCAAGTTTAAGTACTATGTGTTTTTTAAAATTAAGATGTATAAAATCAAGATGAAGTAGTAAGCTGGAATGATATTTAAAAAAAAAAAATTAACCAAGTTAGAATCTTACTGTCATCTAGTAAAACATTTTTATTAATATATTTAAATTGTCAAATTGGATATGATCAATTAATGAGGTTGCATTTGATGCAAATTTCAATTCATTGTTACTGTAATCACATTCATGTATGTTGTAGTAACATCTGTGTACTGAGCTAGTTCAAAGGGAATTCTACCATGGAGTGCATTGATGAGCACAGTTGGGAAGAGTCTTGGAATGAGTCAGAATTGTGTATTTAATACTGAAAGATTTCTGTGGTACTGTGGTGATCTGTAAACACTGAGCTTGAAACAGTAGCTCATTAATGAAAACCATGCTGTCTTATGAACAACAGTTTAGATAACAACCCCAGAGTGGATAAAGGATAGGTTTTGATTTCAGTCTTTGTTTCTTTCCAGATTTCACTTTCTTCCATTAATTATCGAGCAGAAATATTAGACTGAGAAAACTTCATTGTTTTCTTCACCTTTTCCAGAGCTGAATATAATCTCAGAAAAATCAATTCACACAAACAATATAACACTTTTCTTATTCCGAGGTTAACAAATGAGGAAGAAATGACAGAATATTAAAGAACTAGTAGTTTCTTATCAATCCCTTACTCAGTTTTTGTTTTTAGTTACACAAATAATTTTTACTTGAGGAGCCTCCATACATATGTCACTTCCAGCTCATGTCTTCTTTGGCCTTACTTTAGAAGACAAAAATGTGCTTGCCTTTTCTTTCTGTTGTAACCAGCTTTTCTCCTCTTTCAGGGGATATGTTTTATATTCACATTATAATCTGTAGGAGAAAGGGTCCAAGACATTACCTGAAAGAACAGGTTTAAGAGTATGTGCTGCAAATGTCATTATGTGACTCTGTTTGTTGATAGACACTCTCTTTGTCATCCTTCCAAAAGGCTGATGGGCTTATTTGGATATTATTTGAAACTAAATTGAGGTAGGAGAAAATCCCATGTAAGTGTTTGTACTGGAAGTATAAAGGAACCCTTTCAAGACCTCACCTATGAATAACAGTGTCAGCAATGGAAAGAGAAATAGGACTGCTCCTGATGTGTTTCCTTTCACCATTTATTGTCCTAGATTGTCAGCAGCAACCTAGAGGCTGGAAGCTGTTCAGTGGCACTGTACAGTACTGTGGCTCTCCTGATGAGCCTTTCCCAGTGTTATCCTGGTATGAAAGAGCATTTGAACCCTTTCATAGATGTGGCTGAGTGTGACCTTTTCTGGTAATTCTTTTCTGTGTTTTCTTACCCAGAAAGAGGGGCAAATGCCTCTTTTCTAGAAGCCAAGATCTGAAAGTGGGTAGTTTTAGTAGCTGTCTTTCATCATTCTGCTTGGAGGAAGAGGTCAGGCCACTTCACAATGATGAAGACTGATGTATCACGGACAGGGTCAGAAGCAGAATTTATTTTATTCTCCTAGAATTACATTAACTCTTAAAGAGCTGGATTTTGCTCCAACTTATGTTCTGTAGGCAATATCTTCAATGACTTTTAAAGAAGAGTTTACAGATAAAACATTTACTGAAGCTGAACAGATCATCTTAATCAGTGCTTATTTATATAAAAATAAATGTTTCTTCCCACCTATCATCATTTTGTGAACAACTGTCTTGCATTTTCCTTCTTCAGAGCTTCAGTTTTCTCTTCAGTCTGCTTTGGTCACTGAGTTGCATAAAATGTCCTTCTTGTAGCCAAGGTAGGAATTATCATAAAATTCCATTGCATAAAGTTTCGTACATTGCATAATGTGTCCATTTATATTGGCAAATTCAGTTGTGTGAAATACTGGCATGGAGTCTGTTCTAAATCTGTCACTGATGGGAGGTTTGTGAACAGGCCCTTCCTGAATCCTTAGGAGAGAGAAGCTGGCAAGGTCAGGATCACATAGTGACTGTGGCAGACCAAATGCTTGGCTCAACCTGGATTTTGCTAGGAATTGTCAAGGTTTCAGAAGATTACTGCCATATGATAGCTAAGCAGTGAGCTATCTTACTGCTTCATTTTTTCAAGTCCCTTTGAAGCCAGTGCCTTGAAGAGATGTGTCCTGTAATGCCCATATGCAAGACCAGGTTGAAACATTGCTGCTCCAAATAAAGAAAGGCCACCAGTGTTGCCACAGCTTTCTCTACCAGCGCCATGGCTGTTGAGACATTGCTGGTCTTTAATGTTGCTAATGTGTCATGTTTAATAAAAGTAATTACTTCTGCTCTGATTTAATATCTTGACCCAGATCTGACAATCTTGGAATCCTCTCTCACACAGGAGTTTCCCTGCTTCTCTTCTTGACAGGTTATGCATGTTTGTTTCAGACAGAGTTGATCTCTCCTTTGATGCAAATGCACAGCCACTTTCCAGACAGTATAGCTTGTGAAAAAGATTTATTAATTCCAAAAGTCCCTTTTCTTAGTGGATCTGCTAACCAATTTGTACTAGCACCATCTTTCTTATCCACTTCCTTCTGGAAAGTTTCATAAACTAGCCGTGTAGTTAAAGGTGAATTGACAATGAATGCATAGAAGGGTGAGTCCATGCAGGTCAGAAGGTCTAATAGTGGCACAGTGTTCTTGTTGCAAAGATTTTATTATTGTTGAAATCCAGTAAATGAAACTTTCAAACTGAATGTGGCTCCTACTTAGAACAGTTTAATCTTTTGTTTCCTCTAATAGGATAATGAACGAGTGTCGAAAGCTTGCTTGTTATGATCATACTCAGTTCATAATGAACCAAAGGTGCAGCAAATTTTGGGGATCCATCTGAGGTGGGAATTTTCATGACTTCTTATCATGTTTTCATTGGAGATTCTCTCCCAGGGATTCAGAAATTGTTCTTAATCCCTATATATGTAGGATTACATTTTCAAAACTGTCAATATAGTCTGCTCCCAATGGTTGCAGTCAAGGGCAGTTTCACTTCTGACTTCAGTGATAGAATTATGTGCCTACTCTACATGCTTTTAACAGTCCAATTCCCTAGTTATTTTAAATGTGGATGTACTTATGCCTGACAATTGTACTTTGCTTAATAAAATTCCTTCTGGACTTGGTTCTTGACCATATCCTGTGACCAGTATAACCTTGCTAATAAGGAATTATAAACTTGTAGGTGGTTTCATCTGACCCAACTTTCCATGGCAGTGCCTCTATACTCTCACTGTTACTATTTGATAACCATTTTGTCTTCCTTGAGCTAAGACTCTTTGAAACATTTCAAGCCTTATAGGAAATTCAATGGCAAGTGATTTGAAAAAGGCTTCTTCTTGAACATCCCATTATCCAAAGAATACATGAAGGGAATGCTTATGGTACCATGAGGCTTCATATAAGAGTGATTGATTGCAAGGTAGTATTTTAATGTAGAGATTAGCGCTCTATAAGAGACTTTACTGAGCATCACATTGCATTGAATACACCAGTAGGTGAGATCATCGTTAAAGTGGTCACAGAAATGACAGGAAATATCTGTCTGTTTCCTTGTTATTCTCTCCTTCATCCTCTGCCATTCTTTTCCTCTTGGTCTTTCCATTCAAGTTCACCATGCAGAACAGCTGCCCTGGGCCAGCTCCTGTTGAGACAGGCTGATGGGAGAGCACAGATTTTTGTTGCTATTCTGTGCTAAGTTGTGGGTGGGTGTTGCACATAATAAACCCAGACAAAAAATAAAAACAAAAAATTAAGAAAAAAAAAGTAGAAAGTACTAAAACTGAAACAGAGCCTGAGTGCTTTTGGAGAGGGTGAGATGGTGTTCTGGGAAAATGCAATTGCTGTGTATTGCATCTGTGCAGGCATCTGAGAGGAACAGTTATTAGAGCAGGACCCAGAGCATCACACCTGCAGTCCAGTCTCTGTGGGATCAGTAATTACGTGTTAATTAACAAGTCTGGAATGAGTGAGAGTTTGCATGTCAGCAGATAATCTGTATAGTGACTAATAAACTGCAGAATGTTTTCAATTAGCAGGCTTGAAAAGGAAATCCCAGTGAGTGTTTTGCTTGGTTGGGAAAGGACAGAATGAATGCACTCTGTTGTTAGTTACCCTCCAAATAGGAAAGTGGCAGATTTAAAAACTACATTGTAAAGATTAAGATCTGAGAACAGAAATGCTTAAATTACTTGCTACTACTGTGCATTGATGAAATCATACAGAGTAAACTTCAGTGAAATGAAATTTTTCACTTGATTAAATAAGAGCAAACATGGAAGAAGTCCATTCTTGCATAGATTCTTTCAAGCTTTAAGGTATAAAATGTATTTTTATTGCAAGTTTTTTAATGGACTGAAGTAGGGACAACTCCAGAACCTGTTCGCCAGAGAAACAAATGTTGCATTCTTTCTTTGGCCCCAATTCTGGGAATCATTGACTATATTCCACCTCTTTTAGGCTTTTCACTGTGATCTCCAGGTGTTAGTTTCCCTCCATTATATGTTTACATAGTAATGTAAGGAGAACTTATTTCTTGGTGACCTGGCTTGTCTGTTTTCACTTGACTTTATTTCTGTTCTGCCCATGTTTGCACTCAGAGGCAGTATTCAAAAAAGTAATTTCCAAAAGTGTTGGAGCAATTTTACAATTTTTAATTTTTTTTTTCTTCCTAGGATGATATTACAAGAGCAGGCAATTTAGGACCCTGCTTTTTAATTAGCTATAAGTAAGGAGAGGTTATACAAGGGAAGAATGATGAAAAATTTGTTTGGGATTTACAATTTATAGAAGTGAACTATGAAAATTTTTCATTAAGCACTTCAAGATATATAGTACATAATTTTGAACAACTTTCTAGCACTGCAAGATGGATCAGAACCATTCAAATCAACCTGGAGTCATTGTTTTTAAGTTAATTCTTGATAAGTGACTCAGAAGATGTATATTGTCATGGTCATGATGTATTTAGAATTACTGTTTTGGAGATATACTTAAAATATGTATGCTTTTTGGCCTTGTGAATATCCAGAGCTACCTGTCTCTGGCTCTATGTCATGCAGGTGCTTTTAATGTTTTGTCCCAGAGAGGATGCTTTTGGGAAAGGAAAGCTGATATAGATCTGCTTTGTACACTCTTCAACTGCATGGCTTGTCTTCAGCTCCTCCCAAGCAGGAGCTGTGTGGAGCCCTGGCTGGGCTGAGCTACAGAAGCAGGATTATAAACTCCACTCCTGTGCTATTGCCACATCATATATCTCTGATAATGAACATTTTGCAGCATGAGATTTTTTTTTTTTTTTAATCTTGGAACAAGTGCAGCTTGGATATGAATAATGTCAACAGTTGGAGGTTTCCTTCTTAATAATCATCAGTCTTCAGGTTGGCAGTGAACTGTTGGCCTGTCTGAAGTACAGAGCGTAGAATCCCCCTTTGCATCCTGTGTGGTACATCTTACCCCATTTAACCACTGAACTAGTTGTGTTCAAGGCATGAGTTGCCCTTTTTGGACCTTCTGTCAACATCAACTTCCTTCCCTCACCCCCATCCCTCAGACTGTTGCTTCCAATGGAAGGGAAGCAAGGCAAAGGCACATGGAAAGGTGCTAGATCTTTTCCACATGGTGAGTTGTAGCAGAGCTGGGCCGTTCACTTGAAAAGTCTGGATGCTGTGAGAAGTTTTCCCCAATTTCTCCTTTATATTTTCCTGCAGATCCCTTCCTGGCTGCTACACTGAACCGATATTGAATACAAGAGATCTCGGTGTAATCTAAGGCATCATTTCCTTCATTACCTTTTAATCAATTTGTATGGTTCTTCATAGCACCTGTTAGGAAATCAAACTGGATTTAGCCAAGCCCCTTCTAAGGCAGGCAGGCAGGTTTTCTGCCATTTCAGATAAATTATGATCCCTGACTTCAGGACTTTTCAGTTCTTACAGGGGCTTACCAGTGCTCACCTCCATCAAGTGCATGGTGGTAGGTTATTCGTAATTAAATTAATCTAGTTCACGATCTTTCCCTCCTCCCTTCCTCCTTCCCCCTCCTTCCCTTCCTGTATTTCTGAAGGATACCTGACCTTGCATCTCACTCACATCAGCTTGCAGATTTTTAGTTTTCTTGTCGTGTTAAATGCAGGGTTGGCTGGAGCACAAGACACGGGTTGTTTTTCACTCTGAAGACAGCGTGCATCTAGAATGATGTCCTCACTGGTAACTGAAGTGGCAGCTGTTGTACCAGCCACCTCTTTTCACACTGTCAGGGAAAAGAGGTACTGTGGAAGATTACTAGCACTTCAAATCAGCAGTTGATGTTTCTAACACATGCAGACCTTCACATGTGTCAATGAGACATTTGTATTTACAAACACTGAGGTTGAAATTAGAGGTTCCTTTGGATACAAGATGTTATTGTAGTCATTTCACGTTGATCCCTTGGGTTTTCCACCAGTCTGACAGCTGTCTATAACTCATTGCCCAGAATGTTTGTAAAGGGATAGCAAGTTATATTTTTCCTCCTTTACATGACTTGTTCCAGATTGAATCAATCTAATTTAATTATTTTAAAATTTAAATTTCTCTCCTAATTTTCAGTACATGTAGAAATGATGTACTTACTTGGGACTCCTCTTAGAAGTTTGCACTTTGATAGGTTATACTATACAAAATGCTTAAATAAAAATATCAGTGAAACAATAAGAGCAGGACAGGACTTTTCAATTGCTGTGAAATAAAACCACATGGAAGTGGAGTGTAATGGACTTGACTTAGGTTTTCAGATGTTCAGCCAACCCCATGGAAGTCATTTAACCCTCTGTACCTGCTTGTCTCTTGTTTGCCATCACTCATATGATTTACAGTTTCTAGAAATTCCTCTCTCAAGTGTCTCTAAGACACCTGGATGCCAAAGAACTATAAATATTAGCAACTAGTCATCTGTTCATATTGCTGTCTGAACTGGGGTCACCACCATAGCTTTAAAAGCAGGCTTTCAAACTATGCAGTCTCAAATTAGAAGTTGTTTTAAAAAGCTAACACTTTTCCCAAGGTCTATAAAATCAGCTAATCCCAAAGCAAAGCTGATGTCCTTAATTCATCTTGCTTTAATTTCTGCAATGTTAATGCCTCTTGTCCAGGCTGTCAGCGTGGCTCCGCGGTGAATCCGTCTGTATCCTGTTTGCAGGGGCTGCTTGAAATGCCGTGGGATTCCTGGGCTGAGGTGCCTGGCCAAAATCCCGTCCTGCTGTCTGCTGTGTGAGAGTGCATTACCCCACCAGGCAGGGGGCCATGCTGAACCTGCTGGGTTTTTAACTAGGCATCATGAGTCAGACACTTTACTGTTAAAAGTGCAGGGTTTGGGCTATTTAATTATTTGTTAGCTGTAAGAATCTGAGGACTCACGAACCGTCTCTTTTGAGGAATGCAGTGATTTCATCAGATAAATGTTTAAAGCAGGGCTAAGATAGCAGACAACCACAGCAGAAAAATATTTTTTCCTTTGAGATAACCTCTTTAATATATACATATTTAAAACCATTTTATCTTTTCTGTCTGATTCTAAGCACCCCTTCTGTTAGCAACAGACAGAATTAAAAAGAGAAAACCCTCAGTGGATGCCTTTCTTATTTTTTGTGAAATGTGTCAGATGATAAGCAAAATGTAACTGGGTATTTATTCTACTTTTCATGTGCCCTGCAAACTGTGGAAGGCAGCAAGAGATAGATAGAGCAGCAACAGCCTGATAAGCCTGGCTTTTCCCTTTTTGCTGGCTTGCTATTTACTTTACTTCCTTTGAGGGAACACTGGGCTAGAGACCAAATGTCTTTACTCATCTGGGAGAAAGCTGCTGGGAATAGACTGGTGCAAAAAGCAACTCCTTGATTACAAGATTTGTAGGTAAATGTTACCCTTGCAATAATCATCATTTCCCCTCCATCTCCTCCACAGCACATTCTGTTCTAGCAGTCCTTAACAAACAATAATAGCAAAAATAAGCCGTATTTTTTTTTACACTGGTTATTTTCTCTCTCCTTACTGAAAAGGACATAATGGAATGAATCTGGTTTCCCATCTGTTGCTAGGTGCAATTCAAAGTGGCAGTTTTGACCTATAAAGATTTGGCTGTTTTGCGTCATGCGTACCCTAGAGACAGCCTCTCCCCTTTAATTTCTCTGTGTCTCCATTTTCCATCTGTGAAAAATCAGGATAACACTACTTTCCTACTTCACAGGGATTTTACAAGGACACATTTATTAGCAGGCACAAAGCATAGCCTTTGTATTAGACATCATGCAAATATCTATGTCGAAAAACTTGCTGCCACCCTCAGTCCTACAGAACCCGAGTTGATTGACCTTCATTATGTGACAGAAGGTGATTTGTTGTCCTAGGCTGCATCATGGATGTCCATCTCTGAATCTTGCCATTTTTAAACATATACATAATAAGATACTTGCAAGTCATCAAGCTGAGTTTGGTCTTTCCCATTAAATAGTTGGGGACATCCCTGGGAGAGGAAATTACCCTATCATTAAGTGTGTTTATATGTTGCACTTGTGGGTCCCAAATACAGAAAGGGCCAGTGGGAACCACAGACTATTGGACTGCAGGAGGTGTGTGTGAGATACTTATCTACTTGGGAATGTTTCCTCAGAGCATGTATCTTCAGAGCTGTGGTTGCCTGTTGTATTAGAAGGGAAGAAGTTCTTCAGTCAGCTCCATAAATCAGTAGTTCTCAGGTGCATTTTTGCAGTCACATGCAGGTCAGGTTTAAGCAGTTCAACATGCCTGTTTGAGAGAAGACATCTTCAGGGCATGTTGGTTGATCAAAGTGATATTTTAGACTTGTACTAAATTACGGACTCAGTACTGCAAGAGTTCAGGGGATGGGTAGAGGTGTTTTGAGGAGCACTGGCTTTACAGCAGCCATCCTTCAGTGAAGACTCAGGGTTTTCATACGTCTCCTATTTTCGATGAGATTGTTGGAATGACAAAATTCAAGCTCAGCAGTGATAGTAGTTCTGTGACTGAACAGCAGACAGGACAGCAGCTTTCCTTATGGATGGTTACAAGACATGGTCCATCAGCTAGAGGGACTGATTTGCTTATTTATGTGGGCTCTGTGCCTACCAGCTCTTTATAACCCTTAGTAAAATCTTTGGAGTCTTATTTCCAGGCTGTGCTAAGCATGGCTGGTGCATATGATGTTAGCCCCCAGTGGGGATATTGGTAGCTATTCCCAGTCTCACAGTGACAGAAAAGATGCAGGCTGCGCCAAAGTAGCACATGGGAAACTGTTACAGGGTCTATTAAAGATCAACGCAGTGTTTTAAGTTTTTCACTATATTACATCCAAATATTCTATTTTTTCATAATATTACTTTTGTAACAGTAATGAAAATTGACCTTGTTTAATAAGAAACTCTTCTATTAAAACTCCATTGCATTATGTGTGTATAGATACACAGGCTTTGCAGAAGATGTAAAGTCTTCTGCAGAGAGCTCTACCAGCTTAAAAACAAGATAATTGGAACTGCCACTTTACCTTTCTAACTCCCCTTAATTCTATTCTTTGTGGCTATAATAAGTGTAGAATTTTATCCTTTTTAGGTTTAGCTACCTTTAAAGAATCTGGTTGAGAGAAGTTATAATAAATAGATAAAAGGAAACTGCAGCAAAGCTTTCTTCAAGCTGTGTTTAGGAACATGTTACTGTAAGTGCAAATAAGTGGTTAATTAAAATTTAGCTTAACATGTATTCACTTTAGTTCACTAAACAAAACAGAAGCCCCTTCATGTGTACATCAATGATGTGGAAGCTGCAGTTTTGAGGTTTGGCAGTGACACAGCTTTTGAGAACTGGAAAAGAGTATCAGGGAAAGATAGAGACAGGGCCTCATCCTGCAAGCCTTTACTGATTTGATAGCTCTTCTTATTTCCTTAGGGCATGTTTGCCTGTAGCACTGCATTCCAGTGGAAAGGCTCTTAATTTTGCTCAAAGGATGGGGTCAGGAGGAGGTGACATCTCCCTGCGTATGAGGGAGCAGGCAGGTCGAGCTGCGCTGAGCCTCCTCCTGCTCCTCCTGCTGAGGCAAGGACCATGTGAGCTATCTCACAGCACCTCGTTAGCATGGGATGATGGCTTTATTGGAGAAGCAAGTCATAAAAAAGTTTCCTTTGGTTAAAAATGAGCAGTTTTATTTTAGTGTGATGACAGCCTCATACTGAGGATTGAATTTTTGCGTTGCAGCTAGTTTTGTGTGTGTGCAGGCAAGGGAAGGGAGCTGTGGACATACACAGCTAAAAAGCAGGGGGTGAAATCCGAAGCAGAAAAACTTGCAGTGATTTTTGTATTTTTATTTTTGAAACTTCTGAGGTTTTCATGGTCCTGTCAGCTGAATGAATTTCTCTTTGAGTAGCAAACTGCTTAGGTGGAAGTCCTGGCTCTGAATCTCACTTAAAAGAGATAATTTGCAGCTGTGGGTGAGATAACTACCAAGAATGAAGGTATCAGATGTAGTTTTTTTACTGCTAGTTGTAAAGCAAACATTTAATTGAGGTATTGTGCAGTCCTGTATCTTGTCATCATGGAAACACAGTCTACAGAAAGATTCAGCGTTACCTGTTCCAGGGAAAAAAGCTACTGCAAGAAAATGTGTCAAAAAACCTCCCACATAATGTAAAACCAGTGTTTAAAAATCCACGCTCACCTTTCATGTGAACATCTCAAAGTGCTTTTCAAATGGAGAAACTGGAACCCGAATTAATGACACAGTACTTCTGGCGCCCTATTACAATATATTTATTTCGTTTTTCTTTTGCACGTTGTTACCGAGGAAGGCCAAGCCTGGTTTTTGTTAAGGGTTCACACCAGAGAAGAGCCCTCACCCTGCCCAGCTCTGGAGGTCCCCAGGTGCTACTGGGATGGAAAGAAAGCATGCCAGCAGTGAGGGCTGGGGCAGGGGCACAGCCAACAGAACCCAGGCTCCAGGGCAAGTTTACCTGCAGCCTAGACGAGATTGCTTCTCTAGTGTTGGTTTCCATCACTGATATGAAGTCCAAGGAAAATACCACAGAGAAGGAGCTCAGTATTTTCTGAAAACAGCGTCAGCACGATTGTTACATTGAGGACAGTACATGCATAGCTCACCCCAAAATACATGTGAGCATCTGCTGTCTGTCACGAGCTAGTATGGCTGTCACTATATAACCTCAGACACGCAGCACGAAGATGATGGAAATTCTCGCATGCGAGTAGGACAGGGCTCTCCGCCTGCCCGGGCGGCGCGGGCCGCTGGAGCCGGGAAGGGCCCCGACCCGGCCCCGGAGCGGCGCCTC
>VZRH01000792.1:95962-169261 GCA_013397555.1 Urocynchramus pylzowi | reverse complement strand
AAAGGAACCCGCCCCGATCCCAAAGGAACCCGCGCCCATCCCAAGGAAACCCGCCCCAATCCCAAAGGATCCACGCTGATCCCAAAGGATCCGCGCCGATCCCAAAGAAACCCGCCCGATCCCAAAGGAACCCGCCCCGATCCCAAAGGAACCGCCCGGATCCCAAAGGAACCGCGCCGATGGCGGGACTCGGCGCCAGCAATGTGTTGCTTTTGCCGCCCCGGTGCTTCACCCACCGGCGTTCAGGCTGCTGGAGCTGCCCGCAGGCGGGTTCAGCTCTTCAGCGCGCACGGAGACCTCGTGCTCCAGGTCAGGAGGTCCGCATCTGACTCCACTGGCAAGCACAGCCATAGTGCTTGTGGTAGGGGATTTTCTGCTGAAATAGCAAGTAATAGATGCAGATAATGAGCTGGGATACGCGTGCATCTGTAATTTGGATATCCATATGTAATATCCCTATTTGTAGAGTAGGTGGGGAAGGGGAGAAAGTGTTACAGATCTTGTGTTGTTCAACCACCTTGATTGGAGATGAATCTAACTGGAAATACTCTGTTTCTATCCTCACTGATTAAGGTTTTAGGTGCAGCTATTCTCCGTGACTCCCCTCCTTGCCTGGATGGTGTGATGTACACCTAACATACAGATATACTACCTGCAGTGGAGGAACTAATTTAAAAAGGAACTAATTTAAAAGGTGTTTAGTGTTGTGGGCAGATGAGTAAATAAATTGATCAATTATATGGACTCAAATTCTCATGTGTGATGCTGTGACCCTGGGGCTCTGGCCCATTCTCTGTTGACATCTACCTATATATTTAATATATTTTTTCATGTGATGGCTCCATTTACCTCCCATTCTTTGTAAAGTAACTAACACAGTAGTACCCAGGTTATTATCATGTCATATCATACCCAGAGGCCCTGAGTATTATCATGTCATGAATAACAGTAAGGTCATTTCCACCTTTAAAGCCTGTCCTGACCTCATCATGTTCTTTTATAAATATAGATTTTTTTAAATGGTGTTCATTGTTACTCTTCAGAAAACCTAAAAGAGGACCATCAGCCTGCCACAGAGAATACTGAATCCTAGAGCAAACAGATCAGTTAGGACCATTTTGGGGTGTTTTGATGCCTTTGTATTCTTCAGGGTAAAGTGCTATATATTGTAAGTGCTGCTGACCTGATTTTAATCCTAGCTAATGTCTTGCAGCCACTGAATGGAATATATTGAGTAGAATAATTAATTCAGTCTTACAGAATGATGCTATAAGAGCAGTTTAAAAAAGGTCAAAGATGGAATTTATTTTCTCTGTGTTGTTGGAACTCCTGTGTTTGAGTGTTTAGAAACTTGATATGCCTTTCTAGCAAGTGAATAAATCAGAGAGAAGCTAGAGCCTTACATTGGCAGTTCCTGAGTAGCTTCTCCTTGGAGGTAAATCAGTGAGAGGTAAAAGATGTTGAATGTCTTCAGCTATTTGTGGATATAGAACAGATCAGAGCAGGACAGAATAGAATCCATCCATGAATTAAGCCACCACAAATGATTTTCAGTCAACACACAGTTTCTGCCCATACTATAATAATAAAGAACAGGGGTGGCCGTATCAGAGGTCATAAGGAAAAACTGAAGTGTGTTAAATGTTCACATCTGTCAATCCTGTTCTTTTTAGGAAGGATGGAAAATAGCTGAAGAAATCATGATGCCTGTCCCAAATTACTCCATGCATGCTCTGGGAAGTCTCTAGGGATGGTATTTGATTCTGAACGCACTATCTTTTCTCATCAGTCATCAAATTGGCATTGCATGTTGTTATCAACCTATTACCCAGTTTTTTGGTGAAACACACTGAATCTTCTCAACAAGATAAAGCTCTGGATGCAAATCTCCATGGCTCACAACAAACACTTCTTGAACAAAGCAAAATTCATACTCTGATTTTCTTCTGATGATGTTCTGAGCCCTGTACATTTAATATACAAACATAGCAGCAGCTGTTATCAAAATGAGAGCAACAGAGAGCCTAAAGACATGAAAATATTTCATGAAACCTATTCATGAAGATGAGGATTTTGTAGATTGCTCCCTGGAACTGTAAGATCCACTTACATGTGAGCACTTAGATATGATTCCTGTAACTTGACACATGAAGCTTGGGCATGTGAAGCTGTTCTTACAGGAGAAGGGAAAAGGCTTCCTAGAGGATACAGTGCAATTTCTTAAAAGGATTATTGGTGATTATAATTAATTTTTGAGAAATGTTTTTGACTGTACAAAAGTACTTAATCATTTGTGGATTTAAACGAAATGCTGATGACTGAAGACAAGTATTTTTATTATCTTGGAGACTGGAAAGACTATAGGCTTAATACTATCTGTCAGATTTCCATTGACTATGGTGGTATAAAAAAAAAGATTTCTCTGTTTAAGGGGGAAGCCACTTTGGCTTTTTCTCTCGTGCTTATGATGTTTAACTTACTAGACATACATTTGCTTTTTGGTTTGTAGATGTATATTGTTTGTCTTGTGCTGTTTTTTGATCAAACTAAATAGACCTTTAGTTTTATCTGCTCTTCTCTCAAAATGAAAGAGGAAGCTTATTTTAAATATGGTATTTTTAATGAAATCTTTTTAAAAAGTATCAAAAAAGAAGTATCAGAAATACTTCACAAAGTATTTTTTTTTAGAAAACATTTGTTCTTTATTTTTAAATATTATGTCTTCATTCTAAAATGATGGCACTCATCCCTTTTGAATATAGACGTAGACATCATAGACACAGGGAAACACAGACAAGGAAGACAGAGAAATGATTCCATGTATTCATTAAGTTTTTATACTGTAACATATGACTCTCCTGGTGTTCAGTTTTCTACAGATGGTTTAGAGCATATATTAATGTACAGTGGAGGCACATGTATGTAAGCCCTCAACATTTGGAAACAAAATAAACTTTACTATAATCTGTACAGAGTTTTAGAAAAAGGACCAAATTCCTTTCTTGCTTGCTGTTCAGTAGAAGGGGCTGTTTGCAACAGGACAACAGCATTTCTAGCAGAACTTTGCCAGATGTGTAGTAATGCCTTTGTTTCAATTTGAGAAGGCTTTAAAAATGGCATTTCTAATTCAGGATAGTTTGATATTCAGTAAATAATTTAAAATATTCTGGATTAGAATAAATGCCTTTAATAAATGTATTTTAAATTAAATAGGATTAAAATATTATTTTTTCCCTGCCTAGCTCCAAGTTTTCCATCAAGGCATATTTTTGGTTAGCTCCAGATTTTTCCCCGTTTAAAGTCACAGGGGTCAGCAAAGTTGATATATACAAATGTTTTTGCCTAATGTCATTTTTTGGTAACTTAATTTATGCTTAATTGCTCCACATAATTACAAAATGTACTTTAATGGTAATTTATGAGAAATAATCTCAATGAACCATTGCTAACACCATGGCTCCAAAAATGAAACATTGCATCACAGTCTGCTAGTTCTGGCACCAATTTCTGTGTTAAATAAATGAAAGGTGACATGAGTGGTTCAGCCTGTGAAAAAGAGTAACTTCCCCCATACCACATGAAGATTTCTTGCTCCTTGTAAAATTTCCCTGCCCTGAGTGTAAGGAGATTCTGTATAAGCCATCTCTGCAGTCTAAGAGTGGTCAGCTAGGCTGGTGTATTCCTGCTTGGTATCTCTATGGATGGGCTATGGATGGGTTAGAATAATAGCACAGTGCTGAGCACTGGTGTTATAATTGTATTTGAGAGTCTGCTGCTTACAGCTTGCATTTGTCCAGTGCCTGTTTTGCAGGAGGCTGTGTGTTTTAACTTGGGAGACAGCATCTATTATAAAAGATTAGGCTGGCTTAAATTGATACTGCAATTCAGAACACTAAGGAGAATGACACCACTAGCAGCTGTGGAGTAATTCATATCTATTTTCTAAGTCATCTAGAAATACATCTGTCTGTTAGTACGTAAATTTGCAATAGATATGTATTCTCTTTTCTTCAGTTAGTCACAATATTTTCCTTTATTTCTCTGTATTGCATGAAGATTTCTGAGGTTTCTTTCAAGCTGTTTCCTTAAATATTTGATTTCATTAGTGTTATGTAAATATTAGCAATCTGGGGCAAGATTGTGGTCTGCTTTCATTTGCCAAGGTGTGGAGGAACTGCTCAGCTGAACTATTTTAGACTTGTGTGGCAAGGGAGGTCACATCTGGTCCCTACCAGAAAATGTGAACTGTAGTCTCCCACTTGATTCATGTGCATTGTTCTCATTATCCTGAATGGATGTTGTGGACATATATTAGGGGAATAGGCCCTATTAGGAACTGTCTAAGGAGTGAAATGAAAATGATAATCACTTGATCTTGGATGAGGTATTGTATTTATTCTATGGGATTTTAAAGGCTATTTTAGTGTTTAAATTATCTGGTGCGTTATAGAATGGTTTAGATAGGTTTTGGTTAATTGACAGTGGTGGGTATGTTTTAGAAAATTATTATACACACTGGGACTTCAATTTTGCTGTGAATTATATTATTTTTGGAGATGTAAATTGCAGTCTCTCCCAGGAGACAGAAATAATGTACTGCTTATTTGATTTTTAGCAATAATTAAAATGATGTGTTAAATTAGGCGCAGGTATTGTCATGAAATAGGACAGATGTACTTGTGGGGGGAGTTCAGAATCCTTGACAAAGCCATGATTTTTTTGTAGAAAAATGAACTGTGTACCTTGTGGTTTGTATCCTAGAAATCGTCCTTCTACATGTATATCATCACGTAAGGAGGCCGAGTAGTCTGGCAGAGAGACAAGGCAACAGAGCTGTTCACTGAGATGGAGGGTGGATGCACTCCAAATGGGAATTAAACTAATTGAAGTGGACTGGAGCTATTGCCTTGCCTGACACTTAGCTGACACAGAAGACTGTAATTTTGAATGCTGTTGATTCTTTAATTTTCATCCTTTGCCATTCAGATCAGACAAGGCTGTGACTGAAGCAGTAAGTACCTTCGTAAGGGCTTCGAGGGAGGATTCACTGCCAGCTGCACAGTGCAGGGATCTGCAGGGTACATCTGCCTTCTCAGATCACCAGGCTTTGTGGTAGGGCTGTAGGAGGGAACAAGGTTAAAAGAAAAATAACTTTGTCTCCTTGTTATTTGGACTTCATGGCTCCCTACCAGCCGCCCCAATTTAGTTAAGGTTGTTTTTCTCCCCCCAAGAGTAGAGAAATAAGTAACATTTGTTACAGCTGATGGGAAGCAAATTGAGTGCAGTGGAGTGGGTGATCTTTATTGAGAACTAGGTGGCAATGTCACATATCACCCTGTGTGCAGAACCTGCAAGCATAAAGATCCTCTTTCCTTCCTGCCCAGAGCAGTGGGCGTCACGCTAGATGGATGGAGTGAATGTGTGAGGACTTGGAGAGTTCTTTTATGCTGTAATTGAGAAGAATCTTAGATAAACTGGTAATCTCCAAGGGACAGCAAAGAAAGTTTTATCAGCCGGTTGACAGCTTTGTTAAGAGAAAGAAAAAGACTTAAGTGTGTGAGTACTATCAGTTCAGAGTAAGTTGTTTCTAAATAGGGCGATGTGTGTCTCTGCACATTCTGAAATACTCTAAGCACTAGGTGTTCTTCTGAAGCACAGGTGTGGGATTTGGAATAGCATTTACATCATTTACTAGATTCCAGCAAAGCCAAACTTACCATATCAGTAAGTTTGATAAGACTTAAATTAGTTTCTGTTGTACAGCATTGTCTGCAGATGCTCTATTTATAGTAAAATGCTTTGCAATTTAACCATGCCACTTCTTAATGAGGTCATCCAGTTCTTTGAGACCACTTATTATTCAGATACTGGAAGGAACACCAAGAATGATTCTGATTTTTTTCCCATTTTTGTCCTGGGCCTTAGCACATAAGTTTTTATTTAACTTCAATTACAAATCACTTAGGTATTTTTAAAACATATAAGTGACAATGTGTCCTCGCAAGTTAGGATGTTAAAATTCAGCTGTGCTAGGAACCTGCAGACTCTGGGGTGTCACATTATATTTCTCAGTGTTTGTGAAGTATAAGTTAGCAATGTGGTAGTCAAATTTTGTGGAATTAAGGGCCATCAACTTAGGCATCTGTCTAAGCAAACTCTGAATGCAACTGTCAACCAAAAACAGGGAGAATGCAAAACTTGCAGTGTTGCATCAAAAGAACTGTGTGACTCCTGTAATCTCTGCTGCTAGGAAGTACTTGGTTTTTCCAAAGACAGGGATAGAAAGTGGCCAGTAATATGTAACTGCCAAATAAATATAAATTTCAGCATTACTGAGCCTTATCATATGCAGACTGAAAAAAGTAAGTAGTATTATGTCCAGAACATTATTTATAACATTTGTGTATTGATTGCATATTCTCTCCACCATTGTTTGTATTGACTTTATGTTCATAGCTGTTCATCATAGTACTTATTCCTTTTCTCGTTCCTTTTCTTTTTCATACTTAAAAGGCAAAAGTGTCATTTCATCTCAATAACAATAGGACCTGATGATTTTCACATTCAATAAAATAAAAAAGCTGGAGAGGTTCCACAAATCTTCCACATTCTTAATTCGTATTTTTCTCTGTCACTTTTCCCAGCTTCCTGTGCTTTCATCTTTATGACCACCTCCATGGCAAATCAAAAAGTCTTCTTGCTGTCAGAGAAACTCCTTATTTCTTCTATCCTTTGGAACAATTTTTTCACATCTCTCCAGCTCATCAATTTACATTATTGACAGTCCTCTGTGCTTCACATTTTGTCTAAGAGTGTATCTTTCTTCCTTTTCTTTGTACCTTCATTTCTGTGTCATTCTGCTCCGTCTTGGTATTGCAGTCATTAAGTATATATTTTCAAGGTTTAAGAAAAAAGAAAAAAAAATGGTAAATTTTGTTTGAAATACTCAAAGATGAAATTTTATAATATTTCCTCTATTCTTTCAATTCCCGAGGCTGCTCCCAGCAAAAATGATCTGTAAATGTTCCCTATCAGTTCCCAGCTCTGTCATGCAAAGTTGTATCTTGATGTTGGTTTATCTGTGTTGTTTATGGCTGTGTAGAAAAAGTGGGCAGGCAGCATTATTTTCCTACTGTTTCTGCTAGACTAAATGAGAATCATTCCTTCTCAAAACCTCAGGCAAATGTTATGCAGCCATTTGCTGTGTAGCACATGTAAAGAAAAGCCATCAAATGAAAATATCTTGACCGTGAAACATTGATACCATTTTTCTAGAGCTGAAACTGTAAGACAGAATCACAGAATCATTTAGTTTGGAAAAGACCTCTGAGGTCATAGAGTCCAACCTTTGACTGATCTCCACTTTGTCAGCTGCATGCCATGTCCAGTTGTTTCTTAGACACCCCCAGTGACAGTGACTCCACCACCTCGCTGGATAGTCCATTCCATTGTTTAGCAATCCTTTCCATGAACAATTTCCTCTTGGTGTCCAGTCTGAACATCTCCTGGCACAGCTTGAGGCTATAACCTCTTGTCCTGTCAATAGTTGCCTGGGAGAAGAGACCAATTCTCACCTGGCTACAGTCTCCTTTCAGGTAGTTGTAAAGAACAATAAGGTCTCCCCTGAGCTTCTTTTTCTCCAGACTAAACACTCCCTGTTTCCTCAGCCACTCCTTGTAGGACTTGTGCTCCAGACTCTTCACCAACTCTGCTGCCCTTCTCTGGACTTTGTCCAGCACCTCAGTGTCTTTCTTGCAGTGAGAGGTCCAGAACTGGACACAGCACTCGAGGTCTGGCCTCACCACTGCTGAGTGCAAGGGTAGAATGTCTTCCTGGTCCTGCTGGACACACTGTTCTGGATCCAAGCCAGAAGGTCATTGGCCTTCTTGGCCACCTGGGCACACTGGCTAATGTTCAGTCACTGTCATCCAGCACCCCCAGGTCCTTTTCCACTGAGCTGCTTTCCAGCCACTCTGCCCCAGCCTGTATCGCAGCCGCGGGTTGTTGTGACCCAAGAGCAGGACCCAGCACTTGGCCTTGTTGAGCCTCCTGCCATTGACCTCAGCCCATTGATCCAGGCTGTGCAGATCCCTCTGCAGAGCCTTCCTGCCCTCCAGCACATCAACATTCTTGCCTAATTTGGTGTAGTTCACAAATTCGCTGAGGGTACACTCAGATCCCCTCATCCAGTTCATCAGAACAGGACTGGGCCCAACACTGATCCTTGGGGAACATGACCAGTGATAGGATGCTCTCTGGATGTTTTGCTGAAACAGCAGATTTGAAGCTGAAGAGAAATTTGAGCTGGAATAAACCCTGTTGATGTTTTTACCATAGTGAGAAGTGTTTTGTACAGTAAAACAGTAAATGGGCAAAGTGGCCAAAGAGACCAGGGTCTGGACCAACCGCACCTAATCTTGCTGTGTCTGTTAGCACTCTCATCTGTCCTAACTGCTCTGTGAATAAGAGCATTACTTGTCTGTCACCCCAAATGTGTTAAGGAGCTGTGCTGTCCTATGGGCAGGCTGCATTTCAGACAGTCTTGGCACAGAGGAGCTGTCTGGTCTTGGGGAGTGATGTTTTCCTCTGCTTCTGAGAGTATCATATGTTTTTCACAACAGAATTTCTCAGTCTGAATGTGATGCCATGGCACGGGGATCAATAGTGCTCCTCTGTGGCAAGGTGTACTGAATGCCAAATGTTTTTGGCCTTCTGTTATTCTAAGACAAGTTAGCAGAGCCAAGAAGCCTGCACCACCACTTTCATTAGGGGTAATTATCCCTGAGCAGCTGGGATAGGAGCCGGAGCCTGAATGGTAATTAGCTGCCATTGCCAGGAGATGCATGTGCAGGTTTCTCTACCATTTTACTCTCTGTTTAAAGAACAGACAGGGAATTGTGATAAATCTTCAGCCCTTGCTGTTGGAGAAGAGCTGCCTGCCTACAGATCAGCTTAAATTAGGATGTTCTTTGCATGCCCATCCATGTGGTCTTGCTGCAGTGAGAAATCATCCTGCACTTGGATGGTTTGGGTCTTTGCAGCAGCATGAATATTTTCCTGTATGTTTTATCAACAAATGTGCTGCTTTATCAGGTTTTTTAATGTTGTAGTGAAGTGACAAATACTGCAAATTTGTTTCAGTTTTGTCATAGAGGCAGAGATATGTATGTATGTCACCTATGAACAGAATCGACAGACTGGTAGAAGCAAACACAAACCTCAGTCCAGTATAAGATTGATGTGTCTCTAGCCATCAGTATTTTCAAAATGTACATTTTCAGTTTAAATAGAAGAATAACTTTTTAAAACATTTTCTTCCCCACAACCATATTTAGTATTATGTTTTGGTATCAGTAAATAGCATTGGAAGATCTTGACAAGTAGTATGTCCTTCCTGCAATATCTGTTCATGATATGGAAGAATTTTTAGAGAGATGGAAAAGAATTTGTAAAGCTTTTTTCATGCAGAACAAATCTGCTCAACACTTGATGACCTCTGCTTTGTTCTTTGATCATAACAATAGTCATCCCTGTCTACCAATGTTCATATTCTAAACTTTTTACAAGTGTTAGTTAATGAACTTTTGGAGCACTATTTACCAAATAAAAAGAGGAGGTGCATGATGGAAAACTGAAGTAAAGATGTTAAGCAATACATACTTGTCCTGTATTGTATTGTATTTCTGTGTATGCAACACTTCTTGTTAGACTGGAAGTAAAGAAAGCAATTGAAGGATTGTTTCTGTGCTTGGCTGAGGACCCCTGAAGAATTGTGTCAGTGAGAACAAGGGCATTCAGCATGACACTGCTAGATGCTGGATATGATAGGATTTATCCTAAATGTAGACTTGTGTTTTTTGGTTGCCAAATTAAATTTTCCAAGACTGGCATTTTTAGTGTACTATGCATTTATTGTTTTCTGTCAACATTGCATATGAGAATAAACAATAACAATCTCTGTTAATTACAAATTTTTTCGTATACTCTTAGAAATAACTTTTATCCTGCAACTTCAAACGTTTGAGTTAAGGTTTTTCTGCTTTCTGTGGGAAATCTAAGACCAGATTCATTTCCTCCTCCAGTTATAGCAGAATTTCAATATACAGTATTTATGACAGTCTTGAGAATCAGTGATGCATTGCATCGGTGGGCGTGGAGAGGACTTCAGCAGAAACTGAAGTGTTTGAGGGGGATAGACACAGGTTTGATTTTTGATGTGTGCCTTGAGGTGTGTTTTTCAACTTCCTGAAAGCCTTTGTGGAAGTCAGCTGATCTCTGGAGGGGAGGCTGCACTTGTCTATCTGTTAATCAGTAGTAGCAGTATTCATTGCCAGGGAAATTTCTTCCTTTGATATTTTTGCTCTGCAAACCACAAAGTCCAGCAGTTCACTTTCTGCTGTAAATGTGCTTTGTTAGTGCTGGTATTACTTTGGCTGCTGCCTTTTTATGTAGAAAAGAATGTGGTATGAAGGCTTGGTTATAGTGAAGCCTAAAAAAGGAGAGCTCAAAGGATAAAGTAGAGACTTCCTGACTTTAAAATAATGATCCATCTATGAATAACAAAATCTCTTCACATACCTTCCTTTGGAGCAAATAATCTTCTTGCCTTTTTTTGGCTGGTCTTTGTGTCCAGAAGCTCATTGCTTGTGGGTTCTGAGAAGTTACAACTTAATAATTGAAATTTCCCTATTGTCGGCTACATGGAGGCCCCCTGGTGCCTTGTTAAGTGCTCTGTTACCAGTGGATGTTCTTAATTATGTTACGGAAGATGTTGTTCACGTCACAAGTCATTTACTCAAGGTTTGGGCCCAGCAGGTTAAACATCAAATTAATTTCAGTTGCTAAAAAGAAACAACCTGAATGCTGATAACTTTCACTTTCTGTTGAATTCTGTGGGAGATTATTTTCTGTATTTTAAAATCAGGTTAATTGCTGGTTAAATGACGGGATAGGCTGGTCCTAGTCTCCCACTTTAGAATATGCTGAGTATGATTTTGCTAGAGAGAGGTGTCTGTAAAGTCTCTGATTTGCATATTTAGAAGGGACATTAATGTGCTACTGAAAACAGTCACCTATAAAGTTCTAGGAACAACTTCTGATCATAGATTACTAAACACAAAGATTTATTGTTCGATATCTTACCAGTTTTACATGAAGTAAAACATTAAAGCTGCCTAAGAATTTCAATCATTCCTTTGTGCATGCAGATATGTATTATAGCAATGCTCTAAGCATTGTAAATACTAAAGGCATCTGTGGGTGAAATTTTTTTAAGATAATTTTTTTCTAAGGACATACCTGTTTTCATGGTTCTTCACTTATATGTAATATTTTTTTCCTTTCGTTGGAAGTCATAGAATCTTTCTAATTTCTTTGATGTCATTATCATTATCAGTTTTGTCCTCTGCCCTTTTTAATTAATGAATGACAGCCACTAGAAACCCAAACTCAGAAAAATTGATACAGGATTGTGTATAGCATGTAGGGCAGGGCTGCACTGCTGATAGACATGGAGCTTTGCAACAGCAGACTTGTATCTGGCTAAAGCTAGATGCTGACAAATAATAGGGGAAAGTGTTCCCCTGCCTCCCATACTCAGTTGTAAATAAATCAATAAATAATGCTAGCAAACAAGTAAACTAAAAGCCTCTGAACAGATATAGATCTTTAGCCAAGCTTAAATAATTTCATGAATTTTTAGTAGAGAAGAGCATCACCAAGAAGGGAATGTAAGGTTGGGAGTTTGTCATGAACATGGCCTCAGTTTATGATGGAAACATGCAACAATTATGATTATATCTGAATTTCCACAATCATAGTTTCAACACATTTTATTAGCAGAAGCATAGCTTATATTAAATGTTGTCATGAGTTTATGTAGGAAACTTCAGCCTGGGCATATTATAATTTTTGTCCCCGGGACTGGGGATTCCTGTTACTGTATTTTGAAGTACATGCAGTTTTGCATGTACAGTACATTCACTCTTGTGAATAAAAAGAGTTTTGTTTTTATTCACTCTTGCTGTTGATAACCTGTCCACCTTTGGGAGAACAAACCTGTTCACCTTTGGGAAAGCATGTTAGCTGTTTTAGTCTGGGCTAGTAGTGGTGAATATCAATACTTTTTGCTATACTTCAGTTTCCATCTGTGACTTTGTAAGTATAGAACTTCTGACTTCCAGCAAAGTGATCTTAATCATAGGAAGCATTGAGCTCCCAGAAAAACTGTCAGCCATAGAATTTAATTTTATAAATAGCTGTAATGCTATACTTGTTAAGATTACTTTGGGAAAATACCACTTCAACACACATCGGCATCCACCCACAGTAAAAAAGATTATTAGCTAGGTAAAGCCGAAAAATTACTGTCAAATACTATTCAGGTTGTTCTGTCTGGGTTTATGAAGTAAAAATCTCTCTATATGTAGTTGAATTTATAATAAAGATTTGGATTTTCATCAGTGAATCTTGCTTAAAATATTGTACATGGAGGGACGGGAGACATCAGACCCTGTGAAGTGTACAAGAAATAGAGCCCCTGACTGACCTCTTGTGCAAACAAGTGGGAGAGTTGAGAGGCATCTGACAGGAAAGCTGTGTGTGGATGGAGTGCTTAGTCACTAGGAGGTGGGTGGCTCTAAAAATGGGTTTGTGAGACTGGTTGTGTGTATTGAGATCACACAAGTTGTATGGGTATTTGACAGCTGGGAGTTGGGGGAAACTCAGGGGCTCCTACTGGAAGAACACATGAATAATGGGGATTTGGGCTACTTTGCACAGAAAAGCAAGTAAGTGCTTAGAAAAAAAAGGTACTGGGTGCTTGAGGAGTGTAAGGTACAGCTGGATTTGGAAGAACATGAGACTGCTAAGTCAGCAGCAGGCCCTTGAGCTGATGGTGGTGCTGCCACAGCCCTGTGGTCTCTGCTAGTAAGTCCGAGATGTCTGACTGCCCTTTCTCCAGAGCTGGCTGTGGCTTGAAGCTCTGGCTGGGCACTTGCTGTGTTCAGTGGGACTTGAGTTATGGGTCAGAAGTGGTCTCAAGTGTGGTAGGACTTCTCTTCTGGAAGTGGGCAGTCCACCAGATTTCCCCAAGTGAGTGGGCCAGAAGGACAGGGGTCCTGCTTCAGTACCTATAAGCACTTAGATATGTGGTTAAAATGAAAAAATAACTCAGTAGAGCTGACAGGAAAGGCAAAAGCTGCAGACATTGTGGATGTAGAGGTTAAAACAGTTATGAAGGTGGAAACTGATTGCTTGATCTTTTAATAGGGACTTCAGCCTCTTAATTTTTAACATATGGGACACTCTCCTTATTTGACTTTCCTCTGAGAACAGAGAGATAATGTGTCTCAGTCAGGTTCTTATGCCTTGCCTTCCTCCCAGGTCAATATAGATAAGAACTTCTTTCTTCTTTCCCAACCACTGCAGAAATCTGTTTTATAAATAGTCCCCAATTTATTTTTTTTTCCATCCGAAGTTCTGTTTGCTTCTCAGTAGCCTGCCATATTGGAGTTATTGCTGTGTGCCAGATGCCTTCCTCAGTTATTTTGTCCCCAAAGAATTCCCACTCTTCCCTTTTGCTGGGGATGTGAGGTTATGCCTCTGCCTTTCTTAAGAGACTTACATCAAAAGAGACAGAGTTGACAAGAGTTAAGGTAGCTTTCTCTGCAGCATATTTGTCCAACTCGCCTGCTGATCTACACATGGTTTCCTCTTTTGCCAGTCTTTTTTTAGTCACTTCAATGGGACAATGTCTCCTATAAGATTCATACATTGATATCAAAGGGTTTATTGCAATTCAAGAAGCAGCAGTTGCTGCTATGTATCAGCAGTAATTAACGTTCTTTAACTCCTCATCCATAACAATACAACATCAAAGACCTTCAAGATAAAGGAGCAGTAGCATCTAATGGTGCAGAGACTCTTTTCACCAGTTCATATATATACACTTTAAAGCAAGCATTTGAAAGCAAAACTAGAAGTTCTATTATTTTTATTACTTAACAGGGATCCAAATACTTTAGCCCATCCCATGTGCAGAAGATGTGTATCTCTGCCCACTTGTATGAAGAAGAGTAAAGAGATCATGGGTAGATTGCAGAAAGCTTCTTGAAGACTTCCATGAGTTGAGGCTCTGGGTTTATTCTGCCATTCCTTCATATCTGATACCCCACTGCTGTGAATGAAACATGCTGGGTAGTTACCATGCATTCCTCCCTGTGTCGTGGTTCATCTCCTTCCTTTCAGAGAAACCTGAGATAGTTCAATAAAAACTGTCTAGTATGAACTCCATGTTTTTAATCACTAAGAACAATCTAATTACCTTCCACAGAGCAACAACACACACCTGGTAGCCATGAATAACTGGAGGTATGAGATCTGCACTGTATCTGCATGGTGCTCTTCCCCAAAAAACCCTCTACTGAATTATGGAAACTCCCCTGATCTGGGGTGACCTTCCTGAGAACACAGTCCTGCAGAACCTGCAAACAGAAGCAAAATTGTTAGCTAGATCAGTAGGCTGAACTGCTATTGAACTATTCCAGGCTCAGCAGCATTGCTTTCCTTTGGTAGATATATTGATGAGCCAACACTAATTCCTCAGACTGTTCATATTTTACATTGTCAGAAAACCATCTAATGCTTTTTCACTCTCTTCTGGAGGCTGAGAGAATACTGAACTGCTCTTTTCTTTCTAAGTTAGTATTACACTGAAAGACATGTATTCAGCTACTTCCAGCTGCTCTCCTTGTGTTTCAATCTTCCCAGCTGTCCTTACTGATCACTTGCACTAGTTTCCCTTGCTCAGCCTTTATCTTTGTCCACCTGGCATCAAAAATTGGTGGAAACAGTAGTCTCAGCTGGAGCTTTTTAGCTTAAAAATGTGCTTCTGGGTTTATCCTGGGGAACATGGCTTGATTAGGCTACATGGAACTTCTGTGAACCACCAAAGGAAGCTTTTAATCACTTAGTAAGCGTGCTGAAAAGTCTGAGAATGAAAGGTAACTTCTCTGGAGGGATATTGGCTAGGATCACCTTCAACATCACCCAAAAGTAAGTTTGCTCTGTCAATATGCTATGAAGTCGTATGATGTGGTTATCAAGGGTGAGCTTTATTTTTAGTACAGCAATATTAGAAATATTATTTCCAAAGTATGTGTGCATATACAGTAAGCAGAGACTTCTCATTCCATTGCAAGTAAATTCTTCCTTGTTGTAAAGGCTGGTGATGAATTATGACTATTCTTTAATTTTTTGATAAGTTAAGGAAAAAAGTCTCCATTCCTAGTTCAGGAGTTTTATCTCATGCATAGAATTGCTTCAGGGCCTTGTATCAAACCACACTGGTTCTGCAGCATCTCAGAATGCTCAGCATCTCCATGTGTCTATGTTCCAGATACCAGCAGTACCAGGGCAGCATCTTGTGTAGGCTGCTGTACTCATTGCTGCTGGTTACTCTGCATCAGGCACTTCTCAGTTCTCTGGCACTACTTGACTCTGCAGTTCAATCTCTGGTGTTTGTTGGCTTCATATTGTTGTCATATGTCAGGTGGTTGGGGACTTGCCTTGTAAATGATCTTTCTCATGTGCTCCTCAGGATACCAGTAACTAACTTTCAGTTTTTTTAATCCACTTCACCAGCAGTTGTTCCTTGAATTGTTACATCTGGTGTGAAGTAGTTGCCCTGAGGCTAAGAATTAGAGCTGGTATCTTTAGGAAAAACCGAGATTTGGAATCTGTTGTAGAGGTCTGCACACAGCATGGGCTGCAGGTTTGTGCTGTGTGTTTGCATTGCTCACCAGTGCATTAGGAAGCTCCCTTAGGAATTGTTTGCAAACTGACTTTCCACAGACGATGTCTTATGTTTTACATCTGGGCACAGAACTCTGGCTGGGATGCCCTTGCCAGGCCTGGCACAGCTGGCTTCACTTCACTTGAGCTGTCTCTTAAGACAACTGCAGGAGTGTATTTGCAGTGCATACAAATAGGCATTCTGAATTACTCCTCCTGTCTGCCTTCTGGCTTGCCATCCCTTTCAGAAAGCCAGCCTTAAATACCTTCTTCCCTCCCTGGAAGAGCTGAAAGCTTGTACAGCTATCTCTAAGACTCACTGAGAAGCCGCAAGCAACAGGTTTTGGTATTGCTATTGAAAACTCTGATAGATGCAATGCAGCTTTTTCTTTAGCATTTTCATATGAGCAGAAACAACAACTCCAAAATCTGAGTACAGAGATGCTTGCTTTGATCAGTATGATCAGTAAATTTACTCTTGTGAAAATGCTTTTACCATCTGAATCTGTTGGCAGCACTTACGATTATTTTGAAAGATCAGAATTTTTGAGTGCAAAAATCTACAATTTCAGATATAGTTAGGATGCAACTATTTGTCATCTACTGTAATAGATGACCACTGTCTTGTTATCCAGCTTTAATGCTACAATGCAGATCTGGAAGGTTTTTTGGCTGGGTAGGTGTGGTTTTACTTGGTAAATGCAGCTGGCTTGCTATTTAGTTCACCCAGAAGTGATGCAGCAGATGATACTGGTTATAACTGTGGGTATATCAGCCAATATAGCAGGGACAAGGCAAAGAATTTCAGAATGTAAAAGAAATAAGAGGGCAAAAGAATAATTTTTTATAAAATATTTTTATAAAGTATTTTAAAATGTTTTATTGAAAAATGTGATCTGTCTGTATTGCAGATGTGAAAAGGCAAAGGGCCAAATCTTCCTGGTGCTCATGGTAGTACAATTCTGTGGCAGAATATCAGTATTTCCTTGTTATACAAAGAGGTCACAGCCCTGTTGCATCCTTATTATACTATGTATAACCATATAGAATTGGAAATGCTGCACTTTAGGTTCAAGAATGAGCAAAATAAATAAGCCAAGAAAGGCAAGGACAGAAATATGTGTGTTGGTGGTAACTGCATCGTTAGCAGTAATCCCAATTGCCCAGGGCACTTCTCATGTCAGGCAGGTGAGATGCATAAAGCAGTTTTGTAACAAGAGACACATCACCTTTTGCTTTCCTAAAAACAAACTAGCCATGGATGGAGTGTTATAGGGTAAAATTGCACCATATGCTTGTGGGTTGTACCGAACCCCAGTGCAGAAAACGAGAAAATCAGAAAACGAGAAAATCAGAAGGGTTTCTGCACCTCAGCAAAGGCAAAGTAGGTGTTTGGAGAGAAAGCTGATGGAGGTAACAAAATCACTGCAATATTCTGTCAGGTGCCATCATAATGTGGCTTGGTGCCAAGCCTGAATGAGCTTCCTGGCCCCACGTCCCTACACATAACTGTGGCTCCTGCTGCTTTAGGACCCAGCTTGTCTGCACAGCCTGCCAGCATCTCACTGCAGCAGTGGGCAGAGGCTGGCAGACAGAGGCTTTCCACAAAACAATTTAGCCTTGAAAAGATTCATCCTGCCTACAGTAGTTCAGCTTTGGAGGGCAGAAGGTCTCATTGGCTCAGGATGCGTTGCCAGTGCACATGGCCTTGCACTTAGCTCAGCTTCCTGTTTGTGAGGAAAGCATCCTGCAAACCTCATATATTCAGAGAAAATAAAAACCCAAATGTGAGCATGGTTTCAGCAGTGCACATCTTGATGCAATCCCTCTTCTCCTAAGCTCAGAAGCTGGTCCCACTTTGTGGGGTTAGCACTGGGGGAAATGTGGGCAGTAGGAATTAGCAGAGGCCCAAACCACACCAATTGCATAGAAACTCTCTTGATGCAGTTTGCCAGCATCTCCCCAAGGGGACCTGGCTCATGTATTGAGAAAAACACATTGTTGTCCATACCCAGTGATTTACAGTCTCTTGAAATGTTCTCTTTACACAGATCTTTCATGCAACCAGAGGCCAGTGACTTGAAGCTGTCACAAGCTATGGGAGCACGGGACAGGGGTCCAAAGAGCCTGCTTGTTTACAGACACAAAGGAGCTGTTCAGGATTTTTTATTTTGTTGGTTGTTCTGTTGTTTTTTTAACTCATCACATGCTGTAGGTCCTAAATAAATTTTTATTCCTTAGAACAATAGACTTAAAACAAATTTCTTAGTATTGCATGGCCTGGAGTTCTTAGATACTTTTACTGATTAATTAGGTAGTTAAGGCACTTTTAAAGTATGTGTAGAATTGAAAAGATTTTTGTTTTTTCTTTTTACTTTAAGGCTTTATATATGTGTGTGTATATATATGTATATACACACACAGAGGAAGAATCACTTAAAATTTCTGATTGCATTTTATTGACATGGAACTGTAATATTTGCAAGAACTTAGGTGAAATGAGAAGCTATGGGAGGTTTTTGGAAGTCTAAAGAGAGCTGCTATTCTTTTTCCCTGGTTGGCTGAACAGTGTTTCCTGCACATGCAATGAGACCTCCTCCTGTTGGTTTTTTTTTAGACACTGAGTGCACTCAGCCTCTACACAGGGGATGGAGATCTTGACTCCTTTGACTGAGAAGTATTGAAATCATACAAACAGCTCATGCACATTGATTGCTCCTATCATCCCAATTGGCCATGATCAAATCATTTTCCCAGGAGAGACAGCTTTTCCTGCTGGCCTTCAGTGCTTCTCATTTCAGCTGTGAAGTAAGATGCTCTGATGAGAATATCATTAATGCAAGTTCCTCTCAAGTTCTTATCAACAGGAATCAAGGTTATTGGCATCCACTGCCTTTGGGATAGAAAACAAATCTCATGATCTGGAACTCAAAAACTCCTTGGTTTTTGCTTGAGAGCACTAATCCCTCTTTTTAATTGGGAGGCAAAACTTTAACAGGAGGATTTTATTAAGCTTCATGTTCCATGAAGTAAAAGAGCAATTTGTACAGCAGCAGCTTTGTATTCCTCTGGTAGTGAAAGAAATATTTGAAATGGGCATAAAGGTTGAATAGAGATCCAGTTCAAGTCTGTTAAACATCTTTTATGAAAATGTTTCTGACATGTTGTTGGGTGGTTTTTTTTTTTTTTTTTGTTTTTTTTTTTTTTTTTNTTTTTTTTTTTTTTTTTTTTTTTTTTTTTTTTTTTTTTTTTTTTTTTTTTTTTTTTTTTTTTTTTTTTTTTTTTTTTTTTTTTTTGTTTTTTTTTATGTACCTTTTCTGGGGGGGAAAAAAAAAAGGATTTTCATGGGCAAATTTCAGTTGCTGGAAATGAAAGATAGTTAAGATAGTTATTACAAGGACAAGCCAGAGTAACTTTGTCATCTTACTGCCGAGGAGAACACTCTGTTTTGGTTTTGGGTTAGTCTCAGTCTGCAGGTTGGAAGGGTTGACGTGAACTTCTCAGAGTCCATGCTGTCAATAAGCATCCTGCTAAGGCTTGCCTTGTTTTTCTTCAGTTTCCCTTAATGCAGTTGTAGTGGGTTCTTAACTTTAGATTTGCAATCTTTCTGCCAAGCTTGTTGCAAAAGTGGTGAACTTTCAGCTGTGAAATTCTGAATGAGGGGTACTGCAGAGACACAAAACCCTGAGCTAATTTCCCCTCATTTTTTTTCCTCCCCTGAAAAAAAGGTATGAAAGTCTTATCTCATATTTCTAATGACTTGTCCAGATTCTGCATCTCCCACTACACTTTGCAATACAGAGTAAGCAGCTGGGACTGATTTTACTGTAGTAGGACATATCTGTGTTTCCAGGGGAAAGGAGAATCTTTAATTTACTTAAATTCCTTAGCAGCTCTATTCAAGTAATTCAAGACCTAGCACATCTCCTGTAGATCTGATAGCTGAACCATGTGTCAAAGAAACACAATTAAATGTAATAAAATGTAGATTTGAATCACAGTTTGGCCTGAATGTAACCCTGAATATGTGCCTTATAGTAATATTTACAATAGATATAAATCATTGCAATTAGTAATAAAACTAATGAGACAGAAGCAAAATAGTAACCTTATTAAAATACTCATTTCAGTAATGGAATGTGACTCAGACATTTGAAGTAAAAATGGATGCATGCTGATTAAATCTGAAAAATATTCTTTGAGTCTTTTCTTAAAAAAATTCTTATTGCTTGATTGGTCACTAAGGTTTGCACTTACCTATAGTGAAAATACAGAGTTCTGTTAAAGTGAATGGAACTCATCCCTGGAAATATTCAAGGTCAGTTTGGATGGGGCTCTGGGCAACCTGGTGCAGTAGAAGGGGAGTTGGAATGAGATGATCATTAAGGTCCCTTCCAGCCCAAACCAGTCTGTGATTCTGTGATCAGGAGAAAGAATAGCTGGAAGGTCTAATCTTGTAGCAGGCTCCTGCTGGAACAACTTTGATTATCATTTACCTCTGGAGTTAGGTGTCTTGGAAGTTATACACCATTTGCATAACATAAAGTTTTTAGGGATTAGGAATATTTATGGGAACCATGAAACATGTGATCATGCTGTCAGATGTATTCGGAGCATCAGGGGTGGTAAATATGTAGTGATCAAAATATTGGGTTTTCCGTTACTTATCCTATTTTTATAATCAAAACACCACTTTAAAATTGAAACACCTAATTTCTTATTGCTCTTACAAATTTTCTGAAAACTCAGACAGTAAAAGGGCAAATCCTTCACACCACATCTTAGCAAAGAAATGAATATTTTAAAATAGATTCTGAGTACTTTCTGCAGCTTTCTGTGCTCTCATGCCAGGAATCCTGGGTTCTGATAATGATATTATCAAGTTGCAGTCATGTTAGTCATAATGATAATAAAAGATATTTGGTGCTCTATGAAAGTACCACAACCAAGAGAGTAGAAAATTATTTCAGTGCTGTCTTGGGTTTTGCAAGCTTAACAATGTGATGTGTCTCATGGCTGCAATTTTTGCAAAAACAATTTTTCTCACAGATTCTTTCCCGGCTTTTGATCTTAGAGTCTCTCTGTCTTCTTTTTTTCTTCTTCATTTCAGACTTCCTTAATTGCTACAAAACCTAGCTCACAAAAGTCTCATCTGAATGCATCATGCAAAATCTTTTTGGCAGTAGCTGAAATGTCCTCTCTGGTTTTGGGGGTTTTGTTTGTTTGTTTATTTTTAAAGCCTTACTTTATTAATTAAAGGCTTCCTTCTGTTAATATTGTAAGGGTTGCATGCAAAGAAATTAATCAGCTTCTGTCAGTTGTAAAACTGTCTTTTTTCTTATTAAAAACATTTTCTGTAGCAGGAAATGCTTCTGTTGCCTGATCCTGTCAGCTTTCTACATTTGGTAAGCATGGAGAAGTACAGATGGCAAAATTATAGGTAAACTGGGATTTTTGAGCCACTTTCTTTTGCTCTTTACTCTGAAGAATCCCCACTATTCCTTGATTTTGGTGAGATTCTCCCTCTAGCTCCCCATTCTGGTGTCTAGAGTCTTAGAGAATTTTTTTGTTTAGTTTGCACTTTGGCTGGTCAAAATTCTGAGAAGGCTTGGTGAATGCTGCTTTTTCATGTCACATCTGGACTCAATATTTGATTTTGAGATTAGTCTTCTAGAAGGGTGCTTTGTTTTGTTCAGACCATTAGCATGCTGGAGTAATTGCTTATGGAATGAGGAAGAAGCCTGTCATCAGTCCTTGGGTGCTCCTGTCTCATTTTGCCGATTGGATCCATAGAAGTTTCTTATTCGCCATGTGGATATTCAGGTGGTGGCTTCCCTGGGCCTGTGAATGCAGTGAAGAAGAGCTGCTGTGCCTTTGGTGCCTTTTTCATAGCCAGTATGGAAAGGTTGCCTTGGCATTTCAGCAGAAGTTGCTGTGTCTGAAAAAGGGCATTTTTTTAACAAGGCAAAGACTGAGTGATTCTAAGTTATTTCTGCATATGTGAAATGAATTTCTTTTCCATGCTGCCTCAGTTCATGGGTTAGGCACTCTGGCTCTGGGGTCCTCTAGTATTGGTAAATCTGCTGTATATACACTTTATATGGGCTTATCTAGACTTATCTTTGGGGTGGGGATCTTTTGGGCTTGGTGTTTGTGCATCACCTAGCACTGTGGGTTTAGTAAGAGATCTACTGTGCAGTATCATCATGACAGCCTTTCTACAAGGACTGAGCATGCCTCTGGAGCAGAGGGGGGTTTGACTGACTCAAGGACACTCCAACAGCAAAAGGGAGACCCCTCAGTGGGTCTTCCACCTTATTTGACTGTTGCCCACTGCTGGCAACTACTGATGCCCATGAAGGACTCATACCAACAGTTTATGGAATAACTCTTTATAAACATAAAATTGTGACAGGTTAAGTTGTGATGATTGCTGGTGATGGTATCTCAATGCATATTCAGATGAAAACATATTCAAAGTAATACACAGACAAACTCTAATCCCCATTAAGAGTATTCAGCATCCACAGAGTAGAGTTCTTAACTGATAGCTGTCCCTAAGAGGGAGAGGAGAATTCAGCCCATTGACTGATCCCAGCAGTTATGATGGAGTCTTCCTTTTCCCTATTCTCAACTTACTTTTGTACTATTTCTTTGTTTAGGTGGAGCTCGAGTCACTCTAGTCATACATACTTTTGTTACTGATTGGTGTAAAGTTCTCTCACTTTGCTCCTCAAGTCAATAGTCAATAAATTCAGTGTATACTCATGAGAGGTGGTTTGTAGCTTGCAGATGGGTAGCTTAGGGATGGACATGTGTTTTAGTATTACAATTAGGTTTTAATAAACCAAGTTCATCTGAGGAGAGCAATTTCAGCCCTGACTTGCTGGCTCAGCAACAGGACATCTTCCCCCATCTCCCCTGGATGTCAGGTACTGTGTGATTATCAGCTACCATCGAGTTCCTCTCCCTGCAAAGATTTCAAAAGAGCCTGACAGTGGTGCTTCTGCTCCACCCTCCATTCATCCCCCTTAGCAAGTGCTATGGTTGCAGGTTCTGTGTGTGGGGAAGCATCATGGCAGAGGTTTTGCATTCTGTCAAATGCATTCCATCCAGGGAGCAGCAGCTGCATTTCATACTATAATTTCTGTAGTGTTGTACCTTTGTTAGCATGTGAATACAACTTCTCAGTTTCTTCTAATTTTACCCCAAGCCATCTTTCCACGCTCTCCCACTGGAGCTCCATATAAATTTGGTCTTATTACTGCAAGCTTTTGTTGCTTGATAACTCCTGCAAGTCATTCCCTCATGGGAAATATTTTGGCACTTTAAATTTTATTTACATCTGGATATTGTGCCTGCAGACTTACCAAAGTAAGATGCTGACTGATTAGAAGTAGTCTTTTGTATTCCTGTTAAAGACTTCACCATCTGTGAACTGTAATCAGACTTCTTACTAATTAGATGTGACAAAACTGCATAATGCCAAGTTTGAGGAAAAATTTATTAGAAATACAGTGTACCATATGACTGATTTGTTTCTTTCAGTGCTTAACTGTAAATAAAATGTTCCTGTAATGTCCCAAACATCCAGTTTCCCACCCCTGTAGGCTTTAAAAATTCCTTTCAGCCATTCATGATACTATGTTGGTTGCTATAGTGATACCAATTTCCTGTCTCAAATTATTGTACTTCAGAGGTACATGAGGCCTTTTAATCTTCTTATACCCATTTCCTCTATTTCACTCTTTGATTTTACAGATGCTCTTACTCAAGGACTGGAATTCCTATAATGCTGATCTATTTTTTCCACTATGTGATGGAAACCAGAATAAATATATGCCATTCCCTCATAGGACTAATGAAGATTCCCGCTGCCTTATGGGTACCCTCACTGAACATTACTCTATATCAAAGCCTTACAAAATTTATGTTTATTTTTGTTATATCACTAAGCTAGAGAAGCACAGGCTCTTTACCTTGACCAAATCAAGAACAGCTGCACCCAACCAAGTGAAGTTTAAACACTTAGGGAATTAGCTTGTCAGCCATGGTGCTACTGAAAACCAGTATGAGAAGTCCAGTTGGGCCAGGCCTCCATAAGGTGACTTAATGGGGACTGAACCCTGACTGAGAAGTTTGCTGTACCTGTGATACATGTAGTAGAAAGAAATCCTAAAACAGTGTTAGCTGATCAATTTTCCCTTTATCCACCTCTAAAAAAATTTGTGTGATGGTCGAATTTTATGTAAGGTTTAGGGTCTTTTTGGGAGGTTGTCATTGTGCTGCTCTATATTGCTTCCCCTTCTCAGTGTATATCCCTGTGAGGCTGCTCTGATCAGAGATGGGTGTCCATTTGACCTATTAGTCTTTTAATGCAGCATTCTTGTTGATTATGACACCTCAGTCCCTCTGAATTTTGTTCTTCCCACAGTATGCCATGGCCACTGTAACCTTGATCATAAGCATATGCAGAGTTTGGTAAGTTTTGTGAGATGTGCAGCCCCAAGTAGCCTGAGTTCAAAGGTCTGGATTGCTAAATGCCTTTCTGGTCAGGAATCATGGGTAAAGATAAATGATGCTGTTTCTGTATAGATCACATCCTGAAGAATCTGTAGGATGGGGTAGATTGCTGGAGTTTCTAAGCATTGCTGAATAGATTCCAGATGAGATTATTGAATATCCAAGTGGACAAAAACTGTGTGGGGAAGGTGTGGAAAGAAAACATTTGGGAAAGTCAGGAAGAGATCCATGTGACTGGGAAGCAAGTGATGTATTTGTATTTTAGGAGGTAATACATGCTAAAACTGAAGGAGAAACAGGAAACAAAGAAGATGGATGTGTGTGGATTCTAGGATGAATTATGATCTCACAGAATTAAGCAGGTTGGCAATGGTGATTGTACAACTGAGGAGGAATGTATAATATGCTCTTTATAAATGTCTTTCTCATTTGTAGATATGCTATTCTACCCCCTTTTCTTTCTAATTTAGGCTCTCTTCTGATTCTTGTCCCTTGAGTGGCTCTCTAGTGTGGTGGATTTACGCTGTTTGTTCAGCAACATTCCTACTCTTCTGAATTCTGTCCCATGTGCATTTAAGATAATCTTGGTTTGCATTTCCACTTGCCTGCTTGTTTAGCTTTTTCTCCCAGGCCATTAGTTCAGTTCTATTTTCTGTGGGGAAAAAAAAATTCTTTCTGTGGTAAAAGTAATTAAGTCTCCTATGCTAAAAACCCTCTTCTCCAGGATACTCCAGATTTATTCTATTATGATTCCCTTGAAATCCATATATAATGTTTTGGATTAGGGATAGAAAAAACTTGATTTCTCCTGCTCCTTTTCCTTATGATGAAAGTTTCTGTGGCTGAGCTGGTTGGCAGCAGGTGGGTTCCAAAGCAGTACCTGCACCACACCATTAGCATCTATTTGCTGTGGCTCCAGAAGCTTAGCCTGTGGTGTTGTCTTCTTTTTATTGGTGCCTCATTTCTCGGTTAGCAGCTGCTCACATCGCTATCTTTTTCAGCTGCCTGTGTGTGGGCATAAAATCCATACAAGGATCACTGTCTTGTGGTTGTAATAGCAGAAAATAGATGTATTTTAATCTCTCAAAAGATCTTTAGATCTTTTCAAAGAGACGTGAACTGTGATTGTGCAGGGTGAAAAGGGTCTTGTGCTTTTTAACTTCTATATGATGACACAAGGGACAACTGCATTTCTTTCTTCTTTTTCTGCTCTTTGTATTGATGCTGGGAATTCAAGGCTTGTTTGGCTCAGGGGAATCCACAGGATTTATCTTTTCTCTCTCTTTTGTACTTATTTGACTTTTTGCCAATGATTGGTTTAAAAGTATTTCTGTTAGCTTTTTAACATTAATTGAATGATGGTGCTGTTTCTCCACCTCAGCTGCAAGCGTGTATTGTAACCACCTTTCCGAAACTGGAAGAATATTGTAAAACAAAGTAGAAAGAGCAGGTCAATCAGGCTCTGAAAATTTGTAAGCTTTTAATTTTTTCTTGCTTTTAAGATTTGATCTGGATTAAAAATTATGTAGAATGAGTATTTCCCTCGTTGCAGGAAAGATATCAAGTCAGGTCCAAAGTCAAGCCACGAGATGTAAGTACAGTTCAGGAACATCAGGGACTGGGATGGGGAACAGGCACAGCCATGGCACAGCTCAGGCCAGGACTCTGTGGCAGAGCTGAAATAAAGGTGGCAGGCTCTGCACTAGGAAGTGCATGGGTTGGGCTCCAAGGTGAGACTGACCATGGCAATAAAGCCTGTTGGTGCTTCTCAGGACTCTGACAAATAGAACTTGCTGAAAGCATTTACTGGGAGAATCTTATGGCCAAAGTCACCGTGACAAACTAGAAGTGCCCAGTAGAGCTGAAAGGTGGATGATGCTGAGTGTGTTGAGAACGAGCATGAGAATCTCATGCAGAGTGAATGCTGGCTTTCAAGTGGAACAAGAGTAAGGAAACATGTAGAGGAGATATCATTGCAACATCAGGCTGGATGAAGCCCCCAGGAACCTGTGATTCCAGTCCATGCTCTTTTGTAATAAGACTTCTTATACAGTAGAGAAAGAGGGAAGAGGACAATTACAATTTTTAGAACAGATGAAGAAGATGATAATTGTAATTGATTTACTCTGAAAATAATCAATGGACTTAGATGACATTTGCTACAAAAACCTATCTTTCAAAAATATTTTCGTGCTTTTGATCTGTGAAAAGATCTGCAGGGGATACTCAGGTCATGTTCATATCAAAATACCTGGTTTCAGACAAAAATCAAGTACTTAAAAAAATTTGAGACTGTGGTAGTATCATTTCTGTAAAAGATATGGATGTAAAAAGAGGTGACAGTGGAGAACCAAGGTTAAAACTCAGACTCTTAATACTATCTGACTAATATTTGGTTTCCCAAGGCATTTGTCTTTTAAGTAGAAGACTCTTGTGGTAGGGGTATTTTCTACACAATGCACTTGGCCTTCTGCCAACAGATGAGTGCTCCAGATGGATACTAATGGAAGAAATATTAATGCACTGTAGCATGTCAATTATCTTGAAAAGGTCTCCAGCAACCATTTATCACTTAAATTTCACATCCTATAGCTTGGTACCAAATTGTGTTACATGTTAGAATAGTTCTGCCAAATTTGATCCATCATTAACTTTCATTTGTTGATAATTTGAACATGAATTTTTATTTAAGTTATGCATCTTTGTCAACTTGATGGAAACATCCAGAGTTATCATGCTGTCAGAGATGAGTGATGCTGTTTTCCAGCATCATAAAATGGACTGAGATTTGACTGTATTCTGAAAGGACTTTAAGGGTATAACCCTTAAGGACTTTAAGGGTATAACCTGGTTAAAATCCTGAGGCCAGGGACTTTTTGTTGTATTTGAGAGGAACGGGATAGAGAGGGAAGGAAAGAGAAAAACAAGATAAAAGAAGAAAAATAGTTTTATGACTTAAACTTTATTCTTAGTTGCTGAATCATGCCCTGAAACTTATGGTTTTGTATGTTTTTTTAACCTTATTGGAATGGTGGCTTTCATTGCTAGGGTTACCAGGCTACCAAGCAAGACAGAATAGTTATACAGCAGAAAGGTAACAGCAGAGTAAACATTATTTATCTAAGTGGGTTTCCTGGATTAGGTGACATACCTCAGGTGCAAGAAAGCAAATGAACCCATTGTAGAGGATGTGATGCCATTACAAGTTTAAGCAGTAAGGAATATTAACATCAGTGGTCTCTGACTGAGAGTCAACACAGAAGCATCTCTCCCCTTACATTGGGGAAAATCCTTTGGCTGAAGGAGAATGTTGGACCTGTGCAGTATGAGATGCCTACCCCTACCTTCTAGTGTGAGACAGCACGTGGTAGGCTGTGGATGTTTGTATCTTTTTGTGTAATATTTCTGTGCTATATAGAGCACTGCAAAGCTCATCAACTTTGCCTATACCAGGCATGCTTCATCTGCTTGCCTTTTAAAAAGCAAACACTGAGCAGGTTAGATTTGTGCTGTTTTATTAAAGCTCTTAAAATTCTTGGTGCCGTGCAGAATTCTGGCCAAGAGAAATCTTGGAGAAAGTTACATAGTAGTTTTTAATCACTGCTTAGTACACTTCTCTAATGTGCTCAGATACTGTTTTCAGGAGTGTGGCCTCTGTTGAATAAACAGAATAGAAATAAAAGAAAAAGTGCCTAAGCAGCCAATAAATAATTTAATGAGCTTTTAATTTATATCGGATGATATAAATTAAAGTCAGCAAGAAAGGGATGACAGAGGGTTAAACAGAGACTGTAGCTGTATGCAGCACCTTGGAAATGGAAGCAAAGCCTTGGCATTGCGAATACACATGCTTTATTTTCTGGAATTGCTGTGTCTGATCAGTATTGTTGCCTGTGTTTAAATAGATAATGGAAATGAATTCTTCATGCAAAGCTCAGGATTGCTGCATGTGTTGTATTTGTGCCTGTGTTTGATCTAATTTTCTCTTCTGAGAAACTGTAGCACTTTAAAGGCCTCAGGTGGCCTTTCTCATCACTTGGTGTAGTGATTAGATCCTTGCATTGTAAGTCAAGAGATCATGCTTGTAGTCATTTCTCTATTATCCAGGGTATTGGGAGGTTGGTGTAGGCTTTGGATAATATGTGTCATCCAGAATAAGCTTGGAGTGCAAGACCCATGAACCACTGTTCTAAGCCCCCAGGATTTTGGAAAGGCTAATTAGCTCCAGTTGTGAACATGACATACCTCTGCTTTGCTTCTAGACAAAACCTAGGCAAGAAGCTGCAAAAATGAGTTGTTGCTGCACCTGAGCTAATAAACCTTAGTTTAGTGTGCTCTGTGTGGAGCTGCATCCATAACTCAGGACAGTTAATTGGCAGCTTAAATAGTCTGACTGTGGCTGGGCACAAGTGACAGAGTTGCCAGCATTTTGCACCTCTGTCAGGTTAACCTGACTTTACAGTGACCAGCAGCTGGTTGTTACTGTGTGAATTGTTCTGACCTCTCTGCAACAGCCCTTGTGGGTAGGGTTGGCTTTTGCTTGAGTGTGTGAAGTCCTGGTGTCTGACAAAAACCATTGTGCAGGGTAGGGAGTGGAGAAGTTCCTTTTTAGTATAAGAAAAGCTTTCAAATTTTCTTAATAGTGTGTTAGTTTCTGGTTGATGTTTACACTATTCTAGAGCTTATCTCACAATTTTAAAATGTATTTTGTATATATTTGGTACATCTTTCTGGGTTCTTGATATTTATTGTTTATTACTTCTTGGTGTTAGTATCTCATCGGCTTAATCACTTAGTTTCATTTACATAATAGCATTTAGAGTTGTGCTTCTTGTTTAGGTTTGTTGGGGAAAAAAACAAATGTGGGCCATCAGAAGAATCATAACACACTAATCCTGGTAAAAACGTTTCTCCCCCCTCACTGAAAAGCTTAAAAAAGAAGAAAAATAAGCATTGACTTAGAGGTCTCTGCAATAGTGTATATTGTATAAAGAAGGGAGATCCTCCTTTAGTTCATGTATGTCTCTGAAAAAGGGAGGATTTGAATATGGCAGTCACAAGAACAATCTGGAGGATTTTTTTCTAGTCATGATGCATATATTTCATTTAAAGTAAGTAGGAAAGATTTTGGTGAAGCTTATTCACTTGCTAGCAAAATACTGTGTAGTCCTAATGTGAAAAACTTCATAGTAGGAGTAAGTCTTTATACTAACGAGCTACTTAGCTCATCACTGCATTAAGTAATGTGACTTGGTCACCCTCCTTCTTGCTGTACCATGAAAAGCAGGTGAAAGCAGAAACTTCTTGTTGGAGAACAAGTCATGGGCAGTCACCTTAGCAGCAAGATGTAGGGGAATTGTTGTAGAATTTACTTTACTCAAAATACTCTGTAAAAAGGAATAACTTACATTTCAGTTATTATAAACTTTCTGCTTGTTGCTGATATTAATAGATTTTGCAATGAAATTGGTCCTCAGGGAAAGCAAGAGTGACAACAATCAGTTACACCAAACTTTTGCTTCCTATATACAACAATCACAGTTACACCAAACTTTTGTTTCCTATATCCCCTATGGAGGTTTTGCTCTCTCCCATTACAAACATTCATGGTTCATGTAAGTTTGTTATTGATTCAGTGTTGCTTTCCCTGCCTAGGAGCCTTTTAGAAAAAAGAAATTTAAATGTTAGGGATCTTTGTTATCAGCATATATATACCATTAAGTTGGGTTCAGGAATGACGTCCCAGAGTGACAGTGTCCCAGTGTTTTCCACTGAATGGCAAATAACCTGGATGGCTTCTGAAATTTGCCTGCATTTTGCAGCATTGTGTGACCCAGACTGGTCTGGTCAGAATTACACCTGTACACCTCTGCTCAGCCAAAGATGGCTGGGGAGGAATTCATCCTCATCTGGGGCTGTGCAGTGTGGATCAGTTGCTGTGAGGCTGTTTCTTTGTCCCCATGTCCACTTTAGGTAAGAGAAATCTGACTGCTGGAGTTGCAGAGCAGTGAATGAGCTCTGACAGCCTTCAGATCCTCATGACTGAGGTTGTCTTGGTGCACAGTTGTGGGGGAGGTTTTCCTGCAGGCTCTGGGCATGGCCATGTGTGCTCTCTTCCCTCTGGTCCTGGGCTGTGCGATCCCACAGCAGGAAGGTGCTGGTTCTCATGCTGTTCTTCTGTCCTCCCCAGGAGACTCTTGCTTCTCCCAGGCCAGTGTGAATCAGACATAAGAGTCCAGCTCTATAATTGTTAATCCCAGACCAGGTGCTCCTTTATCATCCAGCAGACCAAGTGTGATCTGGAGCACTGCTGTCAAATTAGCCAGGCAGCGCAGCGTGAAATCCGTGCTGGCTTTGTGCCTGATGCTGGAAGACAGATGTTACCTGATCCATAGGGGTGATTGGAGTGGTGCAGGGGATAATACCTGAGCCAACATAAAGCTTGACAATAGCAAATTAACTTTTCAGCATTTGCTTGTCAGATTTGAACTGTCAGGCTAAGTTAATACTGAAGCAGTGCTTTGGTGTTTTTTTAGGAGCCCGAGGGGTAGCTCTGCAGTAGAGTCAAACAACAGCCTAACTCCAATTCAACAGCTATTTATGTAAAGCTGCTGGTGAAATGTTGAAAGAAAATGAGTGGTTGTGTTTCCTCAACTGCTTTGGAAACCTTACTGTGAGAGAGGTTTGAACGCAGTGAGCGCCACAGCTCTTCCTACCCAGCAATCACATTCGGCTCATCTCAGTTTTAGATGTAAAATAAGCAGTCTGAGCCTGGCTACTCATGTGCTGTGTGCAGTGGCACTAAATGAAAGCAACTGCAGATGAAGCACAATCAGGCATAATGCTGAATACTTTTTATTTCTTAGCTCTAAGGTTTTAAGGACATTTTACTATTCTTTTGGATCGTTCCTATTTCTTTTTTTTTCCTCGTCAGGAGAAGGGGATTACAGTAAAATGAGTTTTTCCTTCACATTATTAGCAACATAACTTGCTGTTTTAATGGTGATGTTTGTAGTCTAGCAGTGTGTTAGATATATAGGTTTCTATATGTTTCTATGAAAGAAAGGAATGCTTTGACATAAGTCTTTCCACCAAAAGAAGAAATACCAGAAGTGCATAATATACCAATTTATGAGGAAATTTTGATTGTAAATTCATGCAACTTATTTGTGCAATTTTAAGAGCTGTTTAATAGTTTACAGCTAGTTAGTACTCTCACTTTGAAATCCTGATCAGCTGCCATGAAGCATCATTTCAACAGATGGTAATTTTGCAGTCTGAAGAAGAAGTTGCTGAAAAGTCTTCTCTGTGAGATTGATGTTCTTAGCAGGATCTTACTGGTGCAGATAATTTGTGTAAATTTGAAGACGTATTCTTTACAAAGTTAGTTCATTTTCTAGAATAAAACTACACCAACTATCAGAGCATTGTCTTAAGGAAATAAATGGGTCTTAAAAGATGAATAGAGGAAGGCTTCCTTTTCATTGTGCTATTTACTATTGCAAAGTTATCCAAAGAGGAGAATTCTTGCTTTCACATATCTGGCATTGTTCTGTTGGAAGCAGGCTATTGTTCATTTTTTTCAAATGTGACCTGTGGTGCTTTGTAGTTACCAGATGTTACAACAGTAAAATAAATCATATTATTTAAGATTAATTTGAAATATAATCTATAGGTATCCTGAATAATGTTTTAAAGGTTTTATTTTCAAGCCATCAACATTTTATGTTTAAAGTGAAATTATTTGATTCAGAAAAAGAAATGCATCTTTAACGAGGTATAGAGTTTTTTATGTATTCATGTATGATCTAAAGGGACTTATTCTGATGCATCACAATGGTCTGTATAAGTGATCACATTCATGTGACAGGAGATATTCATATAGCACTGACTGAATCTGTAGAGAATGAAAACAATAAGAATTGGACCAGACACTTTTGATTTTGTGGAAAGAATTTCATCCTAACTGCAAGTAGTATCTTTCACACTGACACATTCTTGAAAGCAGAATTTCATTGGTCATGAACAGTCATCCTTGTGGCATGAGAGTTAGATGCTGAAATGAAATGTTTGGTTTTGTTGGGTTTTTTTAATTTAATTTTTTTAAAATACAAGCCCATGATGTCACTGATTCTTACAGAAACAGTATCACAGCTTATCCAATTATATGTTAGTACTATAAATAGATTTGAAATATTGGGGGCTTCCAAGGTGCTACAGGTACATAGGAGATCATCATAGAAATTCTTGTCTTGTACAAAACAAATCTTACTCTAGCATCAATACAGTGACACTAATCTTTATTACAATAAAATTCAGTCATATTCAAAGAATTGATTCTTACAGGAGAAATATCAGAATTTAAAATTAAACTGATAAAACCTCCACTTTTTGCAATGTATTTTTTCTTTAATTCTAAATTGTAGCTGACCAATGACATTCTCTATCCCATTGTATGAATGGAGTAAAAGTTGGGCTGGAAGAAATTGCTGCTTTTTAGGTCAGCAACACAGTTGTCCTTTAGAAAATGAGTGTTAGAAAGTTGAGGCCTTATTTGATGAATACTTGGTATGTGCCTGGGTGCATTGCTGAATCATGGTTTCTATGCTGGAATTACAGGCTTGGCTCCTCCTAACTGAGTCCCCTTTGGGCTGTCTCAGAGTGTTGGCTGGCAGGGACTTAGATCCAGGGAATCCTGCACACTTCGAGCTTTTTTAGTTGAGGGAACGTCTTGTGCAGTAGGGAGCTGAGTGAACTTGTCCCTGCTGTGGGACAACTAATATATTAAACTCCTCTTGTTAAATAGAAGTCTGTATTTCCATGCTTCCTAAGGTCATGATTTCTGTCCCTTTTGAGCACCCTGCACAGGGTGGTGGGGAAGGGTCATTTTAAGTTTAGGATGAGTATTTGAGAAAGTCACCATTCAGGCTTGGAAAATGTTGCTCACACAACTGAACAAGTCCACGCTTGTTGCAGTGAGCTGTGGTCACTTGCTGCAGCTGCACTGCTCTTATTTTTTTTCCTTAAGCTATGGGTCTTTTTGCTCTGAAAGGTTCTGAGTTCTTTTCTGTGTGTTTGTATGCAGTTTAACAATAAAAAGCACTTTTGCAGTGGCTTTTTAATTTTTTTTTTTTTATTAGCAACACTGATTAAGACAGCAGTTGACAATTTGGCCATTAGCCTCCATTGTGGTTTTCACAATACACCATTATTTTCTTTCTTCTTCATAGTGGGCTACTAGCCTGGAATCCTTCCAGTTCTGCTGCAGTAACAGGATGGGTTTAACAGAAATCTCTGGGCTCAAAAAAAAAAAAAAAAAGAAGTGACTCATCTCCCCTTGCTCATCTGCTCATGTACATCTTATTAAAAAGAAGTTTGTGTGATCATTTTGTTACGAGTGTCAGGTAGAGCTTCAGTCTTCTCTTCGCAGTCTGTTAAATTTTTCACTGAAACAAATGTGTTCAAAATGTTGTCTTAGAGGCAAGTGAGTGCTCAGGGCAGATCCTGCTCACCCACAGCAGCCCCGCTGCCCGTTCCGGCTGCTGCACCTCATTGCAGGAGGAGATGTGAAAGAAATGCTTTGCAGCTACAGCCCTGGTCGCTCTGGGAAACCAGGCACCCTAGCTAAAAATAGGCTCCTCTAAGTTAGCAGCTTTGCTTGTGAATGCAACAGCCAAGAGAAGCTGATTTGGGTAATAAGTGATTTCCATGGACTGGGAACCAGGGCTTGTTGGGAAGAGACAGGCAGGAGAAAGAGCTGACAAAATATAGTAGTTTTAATCCTAGCTTTGGCTATTTATGGAGTGCTTGATATTTCAGCCTTAATTTTGCTAACCACTGTGCATTTCTCTAAGATCTCAGTCAATGTCAGAGTTTGATCTCACTGAATGCTTTACTTACAGGAGAAAAAGCGTTTGTCTTGCAGACTGCAAAGTTTTAGCAAATCGAGGACTGTGTGAGGAAAACAAAGAATTATTGTATCTATTCTCTGGTCATGGGGAGTTAAGTGAAGGAGACTTCCTTGAGGCTGAAAATTCACCATCAGAGGAGCTTGATCTGAATTGTCTGTGTTCAGGATGTGTGCCTCCAGTGTAGTTTCCCTCTTCTCCTTTTTCCCCTTTGGTTTGGCTTCACCCCTCCCTCTGCAAAGCTCCCTGTAACCCCTCTCCTTTTCAGTTGTGCAGATGAACTGAGCTTGCCCTGCTGCCGGGGGTGATTCCTCTGCTGTGGGGTGAAGCTGTACACATCAGTGTTTCATTTGGTAGTATAAATGACTTGTTTTATCAGCTAGGGAAGATTTTCAGCTAGCTCGTTTGTGGAACAAGGAGGAAAATAAAAATGGGGGTTGGGAAATGCAATAGATAAAGTCTTAAGTGGTCACAATTTAAATCTTAAATTGCCAATTGCATGACTGGCTAGAAAAAGGAAATGTGAGCAGAAAAAGAAGGCAGTAAACATGATGATTAAATGGATCTTACTCAGAGTAAATTATAGCATTCCCAAATGAAAGTCTTCTCCTTTACCGAGAAATCATTAAATGTTAAACTCACACTATTATTTGCGTTTCATTGGGTAGACTTGCATGTGCAGAAATATCCATTTTAATTAGTGTTGAAAAGAAGTCTCGTGTACAGAGCACTGCCTGGTAGGTATTTTTATACTCTCTCTCCGTGAACTCATTTTATATGATGATGATTTCTTCTAATTTTTAATTAACATGTCTAAGTTAGAGTTGAGGAAAATGATCAGTGTTTCATTAACTGCCTCACACTTGGAGATCTATGCAAACCTAATTGATGTGGTTGCTACAGGGTACTTTGTCAAATGAGCCATCCTGCCACTACTTTTCTCCCCTTGCTTTTCAGTTTTATGAATTTGAGTGAAAGGCATACTGCAACAGCATATAGTCTTACCTCCAAAATGACAATGTAGGATATGACGTTGTATTTCAGTGCAGTGTTTCACCCAGAATATGTTGAAACATTTCATGGACTGTGTATTGGAAATCTTTTGTGTATCACTGGTATATAGTGCCCCCGCTTTGCAAAGAGTGTATATAACAGTATTTTGGAAAAACAGTAAGAGTTTTTCTTGTTCCTTCTGTGGGGAAAATTATTTGCTCAACTCTGAGCATCACAATTTAAAATCTGCTTGCTCTTGTATAACAAATACTCCTGAATTCATAGTGTTTAATATCACAAAATATTAAAGCTTGTTGTTGTTATTTATTGATTTATTTAACCATATATACAAATGAGTTACAGTATCTCACTGCAAAAAACTATTGAGATGTGTGAAGGCTGCATGGTCTAGTTGGTAAAGGAGGTATCCTTGGCTCTGGTCCCAGCTCTGTCACCAACCTGTGCAATGACTGGCACCAAATCAGAGAATCTCAGAAGGAGTAAGGTTGGAAGGGACCCCAGTGGGATCATCTGATCCAGCCTCAACTGAGTACAGCTATTGGCATACTAGAGAAAATAATTTTTGTAGAGTATTAATTATTAGTATTAATCATACTCATTAGTAAATGAGTATATTCCTACTTAGTATTATTCAATGGGTTTAGGTTATTGTAGCTGTAGTGTTACTGTTGCCATAATGTGATAATGAAAAAGGATAGGAAAACAGCAAAGGCAAAGAAGAGCTGAAACCCAGTGATGTACTCTGTACTCTGACCACGAATTATGCCTAGAAACTGAGTTAGAGATTGTTAAGTCTGAGTAGCAATCCTATGTCTGAACTTGCTTTATCTAAGAAAACCAATACTTTTTACTGTGTGCTTATCATAGCAATAACAGCTAACTGCAACAGCAGGGAGAAAGTTGGTAAGTTATAAATTATTCAAATATTTTTTATGAAGTCATCATTAAAATGATAGAAAAAATGTTTTCCTTACAAAGTCAGGAAAGTGGTTATGATATGAAAATTTACTTGGCTTCCTATAAAGTTTTAGACTAAGAAATTTGATCAACAACTCTCTTAAAATATTGTATTCACATAATATATTAAGGCACATGAGATTAATATAAGCCATCTATGTGGCATGGAATTGCAGAGTAATTGAGGTTGGGAGGAACATCTGGAGGTCATCTGGCCCAGCTCCCTGCTCAAGGTAGGGCTCATATCAAAAGTGAGATGAAGCTGTTAAGGGTCTGTCTGATTCAGGCATAATTTGAGAATACCAAGGTTAGAGATTTGTCAGCCTCACTGGGTGACCTAGTACCTAACTACTCTCAGGATGCAATTATTTTTATTTTTATATCCCCCTGGAATTTACCCTCCAGCTTGTGGTTTTATTTCTCTTGTTCTCAGACTCTGGGAAGAGTCTGTCTCTCTCTTCTCTTTCTTTAGTTAGTCATAGGTAGTAGGTCCTCTACTGGAGTCGCTCCAGGCTGTCAGTCTTTGTTGCAGCAGGGTCCCAAAGATGGACAGAGTATTCTGGATTGTGTATGTAGCTGTTGTAGGGAATTACTGAATGATTCAGATATTTAGTAATTCCCTACTGTTGTAGGGAATTACTGAATATCAATGAGAGGATCCCCACACCTACCTGGATGTGAGGGGACATAGTTTATATGCCAGATTTGTCATGAGAAGCTGAATGCAGCTGGGAAGGATGAGTTACTTAGATCTTTGCCTTTGCACATGGTATTCCATTTCTGAGGGTAAAAACCAAACCAAAACCAACCAAAAAAAATAGGGAAGAAACCCAGTTTTAAAGAAGAGAGTGCTCGGTTATAAATGGTGATATTAAGTACAAATTCTAAAGCTTCATTTTCCTGGAGAGGTGACGAAGAAGCAAGTTGCAGAGAGATGAGTGAGAGTGTCTTTTGGCACATTGCTCATTGAAACACTGGAGCCACTTTAGTGCTAAGCATGATGTAATGCAGTGAACAGTTTCTGTTTTTAACTGTTTCCAGTTCTGCAGTTAGGAATGTAACGCATTGCATTATGAGAATAAAATTTATTTTTCCTGGTAGGCTTTTTAGTGTTGGGTAAATATGACAGTTGAAACACATGGTGTTTCCTTAAAAGCTGTGAATTCAAATGATGGCTTAGTGTTGAAAAAAGGACATTGGGTGTTTACAATCCAAGGCAGGTCTGTCAGCTACAGAAGTCAGAGCATGTTTTCCACAAGCTGGAATAGTCCGTTTGGGGCAAGTGCCAGGAGAAAGGGAAAATCTCCCTTGGGGAAGCAGTGGGGACATAATTCACAGTTTTGTGAAAACTCATTAACTTAGTTTCTAAGCATTAGTTCTGAATCCAGTGCCAGTCAGTATTTCCATATTTTCAATCGTCAATATGGATAGTGATGTGAATTTGCTGATAAGTTTGTAGATAGCACAAAAATTGCTAAAATAACGAAGGGTGTTGCAAACAGAATCTGAAATGGTCGAGTACATGAAAATTCAAAAATTCACTTTTATGGAGAGAGATGGAGAGCTGTACGTGCAAAGATATAAGACTTTCAAGAAGAAAGGCTGCTTTGGGAATTGGCAACCCTGAAGTCAATGTAAGGTTTTTGGGGCTAGCTTCCTCAATGAGTTCATCAACTGAATTGATGGGAAAGAGAGCTCAAGAGGTTTGTTCTTGATGCCAATATTCTCCTATATATGTATTTGTGAACTGAACCTGGAAGATGTTCTTGCTTTCCTTTTTTTTTTCTCCTTGTCTCCAGCTTCAGACTTTTTCTTGACAAACTTGCTTGCTCTTCTGCAGAAAATCAGTTGAATTCTGCTGGCAATTAGCCCAGGGAAGCAGAGACTAGTTAGAATAATTATTGCTGGAGGTGTAGGTGTAGGTCTACAAAGCCGAAGGCTAAGCAAGAGGAGACAGATTAAAGACAGCTCTTTGGAGTCTGAGAGATGAATAATGTCTGGGCTTAGAAAGTTCTTGAATTCTCAGGGAGAACCTGGTGGGGTGTTTGAAAAAATGCTGATTATTTTTGTATATATATGCATTCATTTAGTATTTCCTCTGCATGGCCTGATTTTATTAGGCATACTTGCCAAGTGGGCTTTCACTTTTAGGGAAAGAAGAACAAAATGTTTTAACTTAGTTTTCCAATAGCAGCACTATGCTGGCTTATCCCAGAATCCCTGTTCCTGGAAACCTGTGGTGAGGTTCCTGTAAAGCTGTTTGTGGGCTGGCCATAAAGGGTATATCAAGAACAAGTAAGAAAATCAACTTGGCTTTGCCTTTGGTAGCTGCTGCTGCTGCTTATATCTTGTATTGTCAGCTCAGAAGTGTCCTTAATTCTGGAGAATATTTTCTGAAGATAAGAGGTGAGGGGTAGGGAGACGAGCCAAAAAAATCATCCAGATGCTGAAAAATCAGCTTTATGAGGTGAATTGTAGGGAGGCCAGTCATTATTCTTATCAAAGAGAAAAGGTCAAAAAGCAATGTGATTACTGTTTATAAGTACTTATTTATGGAAAATATATTTGTCAGCAGAGGTCTTTTAATCTTCTATAAAAGCACATGACAAGATCCTGTAGACAAATATCGAAGGTAGATAAATTTACTCAAGAAATAAGACATCATTACTTGCTTGGCTGCATAAATAAATGTGGAACTCTTTGCTAGAGGAAGAGGTAGGAGCAGTATATTTTTTAAAGTGCACATAGCTGCATTTTGTGCAATATGCTTTAAGTATGTTTCTGATTTATAAGGACTTGGGTCTGGAGGTGTAGGAGGAGAGGAAAATGGACAGAGAGGACCAGGTGATCCTTTCTAGCTTTGGATTTAGCATCTGAGATGCCTTCAGTTTACATCTTTCACTGGAGGGTTATTTGTGTTTATAATGGCTGCAAATCAAAAGCAATATGATAATTACCTGACACCACAGAATATCATTCTACAGGAGGTCACAAAAGATCCCTTTCTCTCCTGAACATGTTCTTGGCCCCAGCTGCAGTCACATGTGCTCACGTGCACCCCTCAACAAACTTATGTTCCTTCAGGGAGCTGAGGACAGGCACAGCCTGGGAAGAGACAGTGCCTGAGGTAATGCACACAAAGATCTGCATCTCTGGCTTGCCACCTCTTTATAAAGGGAGCCTTTTTAGGAAATGTAATTCTGTTTTGTGCTTTTTGGGGGCTATTTCCACCCTGTTCAGAATTGTTCCTGCCTCATTGCTTTGAGAGACCATCTTCTCCTTATGCCTGAGTCATGGCAATCTTGACTATGGGAATTTTGTCCCTGTCTTCCCATCCCAATGTAAGAGCAAAAGATCAAATTAATCAGTTAGAATAAATACGAATGTTTCTGACACACAAACCTTCAGGAACAATCACTGTGTCTTACACAAAATACAAACAGTATTAGGGTAAGTTAAACTACAGGTACATCTTAGGAGCTAGAACCTACAGTTTAGAGAATCTAAAAGCTAGACTACAACATTCCTTACAGGCTCTCTGAGATGCCTAAATACGGAAATCCTTCACTTTGAAGTAAAAAGGAAGTAACCACTGCCAGGAAGCAAAAATATTTTTTTAGCTCAGGAAAGCGTTACCTGCCCTGCCACCCTAATAACACTTACTTTGTAGCCTTTATCCTTTTGGATTCATTATGAATTTAGCCAGAAAACATTTGGCTTTGTGATCATTATCTGCCATTACCTGCTATGAGGACTGTTGCATTTCACTGTACCGAACACTATTGGAATTAAGGTTATAGTTGCAGAAATATCTGTTTCTGCAGATTTGCAGCTCAATTCTAAGCAGGAAACATTTAGCTCTAGGCAGTTATTTTAATTTTTTATTTCTGTCTTTTTCCTTTGGTGTTGAAAATAAAATTTTCATTATATTTGAAGCTAAAATAAACAAACTGTCATGGAAGCTTGCCAATTCCCATCTTCCCCCTCCTTTTTGCTTTTGTCCATCCTCCTACCCCTCTTCTAGCTGCAGTGGGATGGACCCTTTTCTCTGGTCTATCAGTGTGAAATAACCATGAGAGTCACTGCAGAGCTGAAAGGTAATTAATAATTAAAGACAGAGCCAGAGAAATGTATCTATAATGCATTAATTTTGGGGGGGGGAGGAGTAGGTAAGTTGCTTTTTTCGTTATAAGTAGAGGAAAGAATTAGCAACTAGTCTTTGTTTTGGATACAAATCCATTTTGCAAAATTCAGATTACACTTCCTATTATCCATAATGCTGTTTCTGGGCCTGAAGAGTTGGGACTGAAGTTTGGGGACCTTTGTCTGTCTTTGTATTAGCCAGTCATGCACAGCCACAGACTGTTAGTATACTTTGTTCTGAGAAAATAAAAAAATAAGAATAAAAAGAAGGGAAGGAGGGACAACCCTAGGTACCAGGATACTAAAATCAAAATAGAAACTTTCTAGAGCTGTGATCAGAGACCCTGCATGTTTCTCCAAGCTATTTTTCTTAAGGCACTGAGGAGTAAAAATTTCTGAGGGACTGACAGATCTCCAAATAGCTTAACTCACTGAAAAAGTTGGCACTCCTTTAGTTAAGACAGAAACCAAGAAACTGAACCGATGTGTTTGAATATCTGTTTCCCCCTTCCTGGCTGATGCATTTCTGATAGCACATTTACTGCCTGTTTATTTCATTCATGGAGGATTTGCATTATTTCCAGATATTGAATAATTTCTACTTCTTCACTGGAGTCCCCTGACCTTTATGTCCATAAACTGGATCTCTTCTTTCTTTTTGGTAAAATTTTTTTTGGATCATCATCTATTGGTAACTTAGTTAATAAGCACAACTGTTAAAGAGGTGTACATATTATGTTTCCTTCCTGAGAAATGCACTTCAGGCTGTTTGTGTTGTGATTTGGGGAAGGGATAGATAAGCTAAAAAAAAAAAAATTCAGGTAAATTGCTGTCAATTTGTTGTCACGGAGATTAAAGTATTTTTTTCACTTTCTCTAGACCAGAGAACATGGAGGAGACTTGATTTCTTTCCCTGCTGATATGGAATCAATGCCCCTGAAATTGCCTAGGTGTCTGTGGGTAGTGCTCTGAGCTGGGCAGTTTGTGAACTCAGGTAGAAAATCCCTGGACTGAGCTAAGATCTCCCAGCACTGAACTTTAACATTTGTAATTTTTCTCTTCACATAGCAGTAATAAGGATGCTGTATTAATTAACTAATGTGATGTGTTATCCTTGCTCATTTTAAGTCTCAGAAAGAAAGCCTGAGCCACTTTGCTCTGAATTTTTCCTACATCATGCACAAACATTTTTGTTGGGTTACCATTTATACAACTGACTATTAAAAGTCAAATTTTACCTTAAATAAACTTTTGTTTCCTTATTTTTAACACTGTGTTTCCTGAAGAAATGTCACTAGTCTTCTATTTGGAAAAAGACAATTCATTGAAGAATTGCCAGGGAAGATAGATGTTTCTATGTATTTTTTTTTTAATCCCTAAAACTTGGTCAGTTTTGACATGTTTCTGTCTTCAGGAGGTGGCTGAATAGTCTTGAACAGATGTTTTATTCATTTTACCGTGTCTAAAAAATAATCTTCTGCAGCTATTTCTTGGGCTGCATTGAAAGCTTCTTTTTCCTCCTATTTGCTTTTGAAAAATACAGGCCTACTGCCTTGTCTAAGACGATGATGGGCTTGGGAGAGGTTGGAAAATAATTTCTGCTGATGAAAAGCTATTTCTTCTTCCAAAGTGGGGAAATGAAAGGAATTGAATGTTGTTTTAGACATATGGGTGATGCATTTTCCCTGTGGCCTCTAATCTTATAAAATTATTGCAAAATACAGTATTTAAAAAAAAAAATGAAAAATGTATGTAGTTGATCAGGGATTGCCATAATAGTTCTGAGGTAATTTCCAGTAGTTACTTCTGCTTACTTTCTCTTGTACATTGTGAGTGAACTTTACTTCATGAAATGTCTATTTAGAGACACCTCTGGCAGTGTAAGTTCACCCTGTATGGTGACAAAGCTTGCATCGTTAAGCTGAGCTCTAGCTGTTCTCTTGCAGTGGTCTCATGTCCATCATAAATCAACATTTAAAGTCATAAATTTATACAATCACATGCATTCCGTGGAAAATACAATGTGGTTGTTTTTCCTGTGCACAGAATGTGTGAGACTTGCAAATACAGCTTTCATCAAAAGTGGATCCTTCTCTTCGTGTAAGAAATTTCAAGATCTGATTTATTTTTCATGAGTTTAGAATGGGCTTAATCCAGTTTCTAATTGGTTCAGACTTTGGGCCAGACTCTGCGTAAATGCATGGGTATGGAAGGGGAAGGAGGGAGCAACAGAAATATGCATTTGCTCGACAACATTGAGCTGAAAAGCTGACATTGGTTTTGGACTGTAGCTTCTGAGCTCTGGTTATTACTGTCTTTCTGTAATGTCATCACTTAAACCTCTAACTTGAGAAAAACAATTTGCAAGAATTTAAAGGTTCAGATTTTTTTCTTTGTTTTGGGATAAGTTAATTTCCATAAGGAAAAGACTGTTGACTGGTAAACAGACTATTCTCTAAGTTTCAGAAATAAAATGTAAATAGAGACAGGCATTTGTAATTCAAATATAGAACAAACTCATTAGGAAAAATGATTGGAAAATAAATAGCAGATCCAGAGAGATGCTCAGTATAATGGAGGACAGCAGTAAATGTCATGTACACTGTACAAAAGTTTTAACTGTCTGATAGTATAAAGTTCTGTTGTAAAGAACCTTGGAATTAAGTATATCATGGTCATACCTACCATTTTGAAGAAATGAAATATGGGGTTTTTTACTAGTTAAAAAATTAAGTCTCCTACACCTTCTGAGATGATATATATAATTTTACAATTTTCTTCAACTCTTTCCTTAGTTATTCTTTTATTCCTTGGTGGAAAAGGAGTTAAGGGAAAAAGTGAATTTTTCCCGTATTGAAGATGTTGCCTCTTTGGCACAGTTTCTGTTGCATGTTAGGACATTGTGGTACAGAAGCAGATAACTACTGCAGATCTCCTGGCTCCACAGTGTGGGTGTGTTGCTGTGTGTTATGGGTAGCAGTAATGAGGGAAAGATTCTTGGGACCCTGAAAGCTTTTGGGAGATGTGGGAATTGGGTCTGGGAACATCATGGATCAGTAAAGAAGATCCTTGGGGTTAGGCATATGGAATTTGGACGTGTCTATTGATCCTGCTTCTCAGTTTGTTCTCACTTTATATGAATGTTTTCTGCTCTGCCTGGACTTCTGCAGCTTATTTAGACAGAGATTCGTCCAGTCTTTCTGAGAGGGTCAAGCTGGAAGTGTAGGTCCTCAGTATGATAAATCACTAGGAAACAAAGTACTTCCAAAGAACTGTTCACATCTAGATGGGCAAAACTGATCTCTAGAGGTATATCTCTCTTTTCCTGTCCTAAAGTTGGGATAATCCAGGGTGATAGATCTGTCTCCATTTCTCAACAGTAAAATAAACATTATGTTAAGGGGGTGCAAGAACACTGAAATGACCCCATTTCTACAGAAAAGAACCATGAGAAGGTGTAAGTGTAGAGGTAACTGTTCAGAAGAGTTCTAGACATGAATTAAAAATATTTTCCTTCCACTTCTGCTGCTGCTTAACTATTGGATCTATCCTTAAATCCATGAAGACAGAAAAGAGTAGTGCTCATAACATGAAGAAAGATGTAGTTAGCATATTTCTAAAACAATCTGTGATCATGGGGAGAGACCAACCATGAAAAACATCAATCTCTAAGGGAGAGAATTTCACATTAAAAGTTTGTCACTAAAACTGCTTTGCATCTCTAGCTACAGCCAATTAAATGCTGACATGCAAAAACTGTCTCTAAAGAATCTGTTGAATACCTAAGTCTTTACTGGAGTAAAATAAAGAAATATAGATCTCATTTATCAGGGCCTACAATCTTTCCCTGCTTGTATCTACTTGATCTGAGGGTCATTTAAAATGTATTGGAGGTTTAAGATTGGAATGCAAGGCTAATTTGAAACCTGGCTCTAAGATGACTGATTATGCTATTATACTTCATAGTGGTTAAACTAAAGCACAGTGTCTGTATGGCAAGAGGGATCCAAAATGATGTGGCGAAAGAGCTGTTCCTTTTCACAGATAATGCTGTATAATTCCACTTAGCTTTTTTATGTCCCCATGGCTCTTAAAGTAATGGACACCTAGGGCAGAGGCTGGGTGAGGAAACACAAAAAGCTGGCAAAAACTCAGGGCTCACAGATTGGAAATCTCCTGGTTTGGCTTCAGACTGAATGTGGAGAACTTTCCAGCTCTCCCTCAGTCGCTTCCAATGTTTTCTTTGACGTATTTGGCCCCTGACCAATTTTCCCAACTGCTCCCAAGCCCTCTCTAATAGTCTCCTAACCCACTTGGATGTTCCCTCAGCTCCTTTACGCCCTTTCCATTGGCACGGATATGAAGTTCTGCTGCTTCAGGAATAATGCTGAAGATAAATGTGCTTTCATCCTTCTTCTCAAAGGGGTTCATTCCCAGTATTTTACAGTAGCTGAATTCTGTTAATGTCATTTGAGGTGTTCCAAATTTATTGTGAATGGGGCCATGGGGAGCAGGCAGGCTTGGCATTTGAGTTGGAATTGTTCCCTCTCACATTACACTAGGGGCAGTGTGTTGGTACTTCTGAAATAAATTATTTTAGAAAGAGAAGTAAGATGAAACAGTTAAAAAAATGAAAGGCAGTCCTAGAGAGGCCAACTTCCACCCAGAAAAAGTGAGTGGTGTTGGGCCTTGTCTACCCCTGTGTGAAACTGCAGAAAATATGGTCCTTGTTTGGAGAGGCACCCAGGCACTCCTCACTGGGAAGGTGATCAAGCTGGGGGACTAGAGGACTTTTGTTAGATAGTACCTGGAGTATCAGCCCCAGATCTGTTTTGGGTTCTTCCTGTTTTTTTCTTTCCTGTAGGCAACCCGATTTTTAAAGTTTTTTATTTCCTCCCATTTAATCCTCTTCACTCTATTTTGTGTCATTTTCCAGCCTGATTTTGACTTTGGAATAAGCAGAGTTAAAGTATCCCTGACCATGTAAATGCTGATTAGCAAAGCATACACACTCCACATTACAAAAGGTGTGAAACAAGTTTTGCATCTGCCTCTGGTTTGTCTCTGGTATTCTGACTGAAATATTAATCAGCATCACTCTGTCACTGTAATAGAACTGCCTTGGTCTTTAGCATGTTTGTCCTGGCAGAACTCCTTTCAGGTAGGAAGGTGCCCAAGTTCCACTCTGTGGACCTTGTTCCCATGTTTATCTTTCTCATTCATACAGAGCAAACTCAGGCACCAACGATATTCAGTTAATATAAATTTCAGCCCTTCTTCATGACGAAGAAAGGTATTAAACAGTGTGGTTCTTTGACTGATCTTCATGAAGCATCACAGTCCTTGCTTCCATGTACAGTGTTTATAAAAGCCTTTTTATAATAGACAATTAGGTCTCATTTGAGCACCATTAGTCATTTCTGAGATAATTAAATGTTATTTTGAGGTCATCTTAGGTTGATAAAAGCTCTGGTAAATATGTTATTTGGTGCAATGATACTTAATCCTGTGGTTCAGGGGAAGACAGAGCAGCTGTGGGGGAGAGTAACCAATGTGAACACGTCTGCCAACAGCCCTGCGTCAAAGGAATGCTCTGCCCAGCTTGTGGTATCCTCCTCTATAGCTATTTCCATATGTCTTGCATAATAATTTAATTTTTAAAATAAAAGGCATAGTTATTTTTATATGTAAATGTTTTTCCTTTTTTAAAGAAAAAGCTCTGGCCTTGAGAAAGAATTTAGTGATGCAGATTAGAAGCTCACTTTCAATTTTTATATTTTGCTATTAGGCTGTAACACTACATGAGACACTGGGAATATTTCACAAACTGCACTTAAAATCTGATTTTTCTTTTCTGGTAGTGAATAGCTATATAACATGATGATCGAGGTAAACAGCTTATTTATAATACTGAATTCCTGAAATATTTGGAAGAGACTAAAGATGTTTTACATATGCCATCTTTCAATGTTAGCTCTGCTTCCTCTTGAATTTTCATGGGAATGAAAAAGAATATTCACATAATAAGTTTGGTTCTGCAGGAAGGATTGCTAATTCAATTTAGAATACATTAGTAGGGAAGATAAGTAAAGCTAGTCCGTATTTAAAAAAGAATCACAATTAAGAGACTAGAGAGACAGGAAAAAAGTATTCTTGCTTCATGCTTTAGAAATTTATTCTCTTGGCATGTTTACAAATGTGGTTTTAAGAACTTATCAAATGCTATGTTAAATATCTAAACCTAAAAATTCCTCTGGTGTGTAGTAAAAGGCAATGACAGAAAACCGGAGATTTTTGTGTCAGAGGTGACATTGTTTGGGGCTGTTTGAAAAAGAACAGGAAGTTTAATTAAACAACTAGTTAAAATGTTAGACAGTTTCCAGAGCTGCAGATCTGATTGTAATAATTCAAGCTGGGTTCCTTCCCATTTGCTTGAGCAAGCTCTGCATCTGCAGCATGCCCAGAAATCTTGGACCTGTACCTAATGGTTCTAGAAAGGAGCAGCAATGTGAATATGTTGAAGTAGCAGCAGTCCACATTGGCTGACCAGTTCTACATAAGCTTCGATTTTTGGAGACTGACCATTAACAGGTACCTAACAAGAGTGTCTGTTCTTGGGTGAGGCAGTAGCACATAGAAACCTGTGCTTATCCAGCAGCCAGCTGCTAACAACTGCAGTAGCAGCCCAGCTGCCCGAGTTACAAATTACTGAAGTTAGGAAAATATATTTGGGAAGCATCTTTATTTATATGCCTTCCCCATTATATTTTTTGTACTATTTTGTTTATTCTAGACGCATCCGTGCCATGGACTTGTGGTATTAACTGATATGGCTACTTCATCCATATATCTATCTACTTCTCTGTTAAATATGATTGAAATCAGTCAACGGATTTAGAATTAAAAGGTAGGGATGAGGAGCCAAGCCCATACATATACAGTGTCTTACATACTGAGTGGCATCACATAAATATAATTTTCTTAGGACCTTGCATTGAAAATCTGGCATGAGTTAGTAATGGTTGATGGTGATGGTGTTGAAGACTTCTTGTGTTCTGTACTTGAACTGTCAGCTCCTGAAGGCAGTAGATTGTCTTTTTTGTCTTTTTGTTCTGTTTGTACAGAGCTAACAGAGAATAATCCTGTTCTGTGCTAGAAAGTGGATTAAATCTATTTGATATCTTACAGTTACTTTTCTGTATGAATGTTTTCAGGGTCAACGTGTGAAATGTTTAAATGTTTAAAATGGTTTTGAATCTGGAAGCAATCACAACCACTGCTTTTAAAACTGTGCACTTATTCAGCTCTTGTGGATGGAAATATCTCTTAGAGAACAGGAATTGAGTCATTATTGTGTCTTACTTTGAATTATGAATTAATTCACTGTACAGAATTATTACTAGTGTTTAAGACAAGTGCACTGGTATAGTCAGTGACTTCACACACAAGTCCTCTTGTCTCCCAGTACAATTTAGTTGGAAGAAATAGAAATCTAATTCTTTAAGTATTTCATATTAAATCATGTATTGCTTTTATGAACTCTATTACCAGAGAAGAGTAGAAGCTTATACAGTGAATTCTTAATAGCTTGAGTAATGGTTTAAATGTTTGCTTTTTTACCTTTTATCATAGTGCTGCAACAGAGTCAACCTAAATGCCCTTTTTCTGTTTAGTTTTCCTAGCATAATCAAATTATGATGTAGTTATTAATAGTAGTATGTTAGTTTGTCCATATAATAGCCTTGAAGTAATGTATCTTCGTATTATTAATTTCCTGAATTTTATTTTTCTCCTAAGAATCTTTGTTTTAAATAAGAAATGTGAAAATTAACATTGCTCTTAGCATGATGATTGAAGAGCCTGCTGCTGCAAAAGTGGAAATGGCTTGAGGGATTGGAGCAGTAGGAGGTTGCCTATAATTTGTTAGGGAGATTTTTGATTATTAGGTGTCAAAAAAGTTTTGGAATTACAGGGAGTGGTAATGAAAAATTAATAGGGTGTGCCTAGAACCTCTTGATCTCCCCAAAATAGTTGTGGTGTACTAGTAGTGGAATAGTTAAATAGCTGAAAAGGTGAGTGAGGCTCTGTTCTTGAGCAAAACAGCAGCTTATGTTCCAGTCATACAGAGTATTAAGTGACTCTTATAAACACTTTGCGTTTGAGTGGGTTCATTCAAATGAATTCAATTAAGCAGATGCTAAAAAGTTTGCAGAAACTTGAATCTGTCTGAGGAGTTTATTTTCCTGGTAGCTCTGACTGCCCAGAAGTACTTACAGCATGCTCTCACTTTCTAAAAACGAGAAAAGACAAAAACTTGCAATCATACTTGTAACTGTGCGTTTGAAAGTATGAGACTTCTGCTATGAAACTTCTGAATGGATTAAAAAACCACCCCAAAACCTAAAATCACAAATTTCAGGGGTCAAATAAAACTTTATCTGTAAGAATCTGCATGTAGATAGAAAAAGAGAGATCTTTGTTAAGAATGATCCATTAAAAAAAGCATCATGGAGGGAGCACGGGGGAAAAAATAAAATAGTTTTCCAAAAGTCGATGTTTACCAAAAATAAAAGGACGTTAGCAAATCCTCCACAGAAAGATAAAATATAAACACCAGGAAAGGTGATTGATCTAGAATTTGTTCCTTTTTCCCTTCTCAGCCCTCTTAGCTGACATGGTGATAAAAAGAGAGGATTGAAATGGGCTTCTTAAAGCCAAAATTTTATTAGGAAATGATTAAAAGCACATTGTGTCTCGTAAAGTGAAGTTGTGCTCTTTTCAGCCCAGCCTTGCTGCAGAGCATTTTCAGAGGAGAGCAACTGGAAAGGAGAGGGGATAAACAGATCGTTCTAACTTTCATTATTCATGGGTAATAATAGCTGTGGAATTTTCCATTTGTTTTCCTGGTCTGTCATTCACTGAAAACCCAGTGCACCCCTGAAGACAGGTCTATATCCAGAAAGGATTTTGGATTGAAACTGCTTCAACTCCTTTGTTTGGAGAACAATTTTGAGCTGTGACTACTGTAGCAGTGAGAATTCACACAGGCAGAAATGAAGTTATGGAAGCAGGGGAATGACATGGGAGAATCAAAATTCCATCTGTGCACCCCACTGTCCCTCTCCCCACCAAAGAAGGAGGGGAAGGATGAGGTAGAGAAATTTCTGAAGGCCCAAGACAGGGAAACTGATTGAAGCTAGTTATTTCTTCCATGGAAAACTAACTTCTAATGCACATTGCATTTTATTCCTAGAATTCTAAGGGATTTATCTTCCATACCATGGCACACAGAGAAATACTGGCTTTATGGAGGGGTTTTTACCAAAGGCTTTGGTAAAGAAGCAGGTAATAGAATATCAATTTTGTGATAAAAGCTGAAAGTTTTCACTTTTTTTCTTTTCAGTATTTTTGTCCAGAAGCACTATCAGGGATTCGTAGGTCCCTGGCACACAACAGTAATCACTGTTGTCACCTCCATTGTCATACTCTGGGAGGGGAACTCAAAGAATTGTGGGTAAATTTAAGTTTAAATGGTTTAAAATGGTTTCTCAAGTCTCTGGAAATCTAGATAGAGTGGAGATTTCTAGATATTCCTATAAATCCAACTTAAAGTTGGATCTTTAAAAAGTTGGATTCTCTAAAATATCTGATAAATCTAATTCTCCTTCATTGTCTACATGTATTTTAGCTGTAAAATAATAACAGAAAAAAGTTAAATTTGTTATAGCTGTACATGACTGATGGTAGTATGAGCTGGTTAAGAATCATATCCTTGATCATTGCTCAGTTGCTGCTGTGCCTCTCCCCAGCCACAGGCCACCCAAGCACTTTCACTGGGAGAACCATGTGTATGAACCACTGGCTTCAATCCAGCCTGTAAAATGCTTGTAATTATGGAGTCTCATTAAAATGAAATCAGTGAAACAGGCTTCTGCTCTTAAAAATGATGGGTAGAATCCAGAGATCCTGAAGACCTTTATGCTTTCATTGTGAAATAATTCCTTCTGTTCTTTGGATCTATCTATTAATTTAGAAAAACTGTGATTATGGTCAGCCTGGATCCTGTTTTCAGGATCACCTGAAAAGATGCCCACAGTCTAAAGGACTGTGCTGTAAAATCTGTTAAACAACTGGCCTCCATTATTCAGATACTGGGATGAAATCTACTGGCACAGTTGACATGATGGTCAGCCCCTCAGCAGCTTCACTCTTAAGTCTTGACAGGAATCTGCTAATGTTGTTCAAGAGTTCAGAGATGGCTTCTTATGGCTTTGTTTTTCCTGCTAAGTCATTCTCTACGTTCAAAGTTCAAAATAAGATATTTAAATTTTTATGTGAATTTACCAGTCAGATTGGCAAGGATTGACATCTATTTTCCAGAGCTCTGACTCAGTTTAAAGCACCAATCCTGCAGCATCAAGAAGATGTTCTACTGCTTATGGCTGCTCCCCACTGCAGTTTGCAGTTACCTGAAAGCCATTCAGTTGAAGTGTGTGGAACAGCAGTGGCTTTCTGGTTTGGCGTGTGCATGCCCAGATGAGCTGCAGCTAGCCAGCTCATCAGTACCATGAGCCTGGCAGACTTTAACATTCCTGACAAGTGCTGAGTTACAAAAATGGCTTTTCTGGAAGGTTCTTTGTTGTTGCATCCATATAGGTTATGCTCATAGCAGGTAGAATGAGGGTGACCCAACAGGCTTTTCTCTGTGTGGTTTTAATCTGTTTGATTCAGGAATGGAACATTGGGCTTAGCCTGTGGCAGGATGGCTCCAACACATGTTGCTGAAAATTATCTGAATTTTAAAATTTCTAATTCTAGGATGTACAGGGATGAAGAAAGTTGGTTCACCAAGTTCAGGATTCAGCCTCCATTTCTGCATAAATGGAAGGAAAAAAAGTATAATCTCTTGTATTTTTAGGTATTTTCTTTTTTATTTTCGTGTACCAAGTATGCATTGTTGTATCTCTTACAAAAATAAATTCCAGATTTTGTGACATAAGAGGGATTATACTTGTTTGGAAAAGTACAGTCTAAAGCTTTTTCCTTAATAATTGGAGCCAACAGATGCTCCCAGTAGTGAAGTTCCTTTCTTTTTCTTTATTGCAAGCACCAGAAAAAGCTGTAGTTAAGACACTGATGATACAATAAATAGCTGACCTGGTGGAACGTGCTTGGTCTGTAGCCAGGAATCTCATCCATAGGTACACTCTCCTTTGGGAAATGGTTCTTTCTCTTTGCTTTGTAAGTCTTGTAGTAGTAGCCTATTATTTTTTTTTTTTCTCTTTTCTAAGCCAAACCTTTATTTTTATAAATAATCCAATTCAAAAAAAGTGATCTGGTAGATTGTGACTCTTTTGAGAATAGGAGTGAATAATACTAAGTGTGAATTATGGATTGTTTCCACTTTTGCTTATATCAATATACATCCAGGAATATGTGTTGTGAGTTTATTAGGTTTGGCTAACCCTGAGTGAGACTGGTATTATACCTCAGTTCTTAAAACACTGCATTATTGCCATGTAATAACATCCTCAGTCTGTAATTCTGTTCTCTCACAATCTCCAGCATACAAGGAGTGCAGCATAAATGTATAATTGGCATATTAATTATCTGAATAATCAAAGTGAACACCTACAGTTGCTGTTTGCTGTAGAGTTCATCTGGTGGTCAGGCAGAGCAGTGCCAGTTGAATAACAGCTTGCCCCAAAGTGCTGGAGATTGGTGTTGACCCCATGTTAAAGAAAGCCCCCTGGGGACCAGCCCTGGGGACCAGCCCTGGGGACCAGCCCTGGGGACCAGCAGGGGACCAGCCTGTTCTGCCTCTCTGGAGTTCCTATGGGCATGTGGCTCTAAGAGCCACTAATATGGACCTGTGAAAGAAACCTGTAAAAAATCCAAACATAAACCATAGTATTGGGCTTGATACACTGGTTGTGGACTAGTGCTTTACATTTTTTGACCAGTGAATTTGTCACACATTGAGCAGATGGGAAATATTTCTTGCTGACTATTTTCATAGGATGATGTTTTGTGGATAAAATTTTCTTGTGTATTTTGTTGGCTGTTGCTGATGTTGATGAGTAATTTAGTGAACACAGAGCTGGTTTGGGAAGGGGAAAAAGTGATTCTTCAAGAAATGAAAAGTGATAGCTATGAAAGTTGCATTGGTGAGCATGTAAGGAAGGGCAAAGCTTTTTTTTTTTTTTTTCCCCTGATTTTTTTAATCTGGACAATCAAAATTAATCATCATTGTTTAACATCTTGGAGTAAAAAAAAAGTGTCTGTAGCCTCCTAAATTTAAACTGGCAACCAGGTTGGTTTTTCCTAATCAAAGTCATAAAGATTGCTTGAGGAATGCCATATGATGGTGGTATTTATGTGACAATTCCAACTCCACTGCTTATGTGAAATGGGCAATCTTTCACAGTCCCCAGGTTTGCAGAAAATTTGAAGTGCTGAAATCACTCTTCCCAGAAAGGGAAATGAAAAAGCCAGGCTCAAAAGCAAAACTCTTAGGAGTTAAAAATGAGGTGAAATGCTGTTCAGATTTTCAGAAGCCTCACTTTTACGTTTCCCAAAATAATGCTGCCCATGTCTGTTTCTGTGTCTTACATCAGTTTACATATTTAAATCTATTTATTTTTTTTTTTTTTTTTTTTTTTTAGGTGATCCTGATCCTTACCAAGTATTATCATACTGACATGGGGAAAGTTCTGGAGAGCTCTTTGTGGAGGTAAGTCCTCTGCTTTTTCTATAACCTTCCCTCCCACTGTTCTTGGAATAGACCCATCCCTTCCTTTTCCAGACTGCTGCTGGGCTGAGTTGGTAGCTGGTTGATGCTATTGCAGTAAGATTATCCAGGTTGTCATCAGCTCCTACTCCTCCTCTTCCTTGAATGCATTTCCTCTTGTTGAATTAGAGTTTGTAATGAGTTTTAACAGTAGAAACAAAGAATGATGGAGAATAAAAGGTACCTTCTTGATGCCACTTTGCAAGTTGCCATGTTTTTCCTTTTCCTAGAAATTCTCTTACTTAAAAAGTTTGAAATACTTACTGTGTTGGGATGTGTCCTTTGGGAGTTCTTGTTGCTTGGGTAGTGTACTGAGGTTAGTAAATAATCCTGCTTTGGAAGTAGTTAGGATTGTCTGGATGAAATATACCAGCAGTGTAGGTTATATTGTGTTTTATGACAACTAGGAATAAATAGTAATCCAAATAAATTCTAAAATTATTCTCATTCCCATAATACTTGTCAATTAAAATACCAATATGCTTGTTGCCTGTGTGTGCACAGATTGCACGAAATTTACCACAACAAATTTTTGCTAGACACATCATGTACATTTTAAAAGCTAAAGTATTTCACTGTTATCAATATATGTGATACTGCACCGGTATTTGTTCTGCTAGTTTTGCTGGGTATCCTTAGCAGTAGAAATAAATGGCAGTAGAGTTAAATTCAAATGTAGCTCATAAGCTTTGGGTCTAGAAACAAATGGTTCATCTAAAACCTTGTGGCTTAGCTACTTACAAACTTCGTGCTGTCCCAAGAGCTTGTAGGGGACTCGGCCTTCAGCTGTGAGTGTAAGGACCTTTACAGAGACAACCCAAGAAAAGGACTGGGTAAGGGAATAGGGAGTGGGAAAGGTCTGTTTCCAGGACATGCTGCAAAACAGCCTTGTTACTTATTTTGAAAGAGGTGGCATTGTTTTAACCATGTGGGGTTTTTCAGTGACAGTGCTTCTGCAATAACTTGTCATACCAGTGCCTGAAGAGTGCTCAGTGTGGCCAGGGCCAGTGGTCCATGCAGAATAAGGGTATTTCTAGAAATTTCTAGGCATACGGAGGAGGTATTGAGGAATGAGAGCAAGATTAAATGGAGACTGCTTAGAACTGGCTCAAGATTGGCCTTTTTAGGGCTATGACAGTTCATTTGTAACTATCCTTTAAACTTACAAGATGCAAAATTTATTGCATTTTTGTTTCTGTTTTAATTTTTGTCCAACATCTTGTGCTAATAAGACAACCAAATGACAGTTTGGATACTCCCAACTGCGTAAGCACACACTGCTTTCCTGTTATTTGTCAGTGGCCCATAGAACATATGCAATATATTTCACGTTTTCCAATTCATACTTCAGAGTATCTATCATAGTCTTTTAAACATTTTCAGTTGGATTCTTCACAATAAACTCTTTGGTCTTTTAAAATAAACATAAACCAGGCTTCAGATAATGTTTCTTTCTTTGGAGAACATAAACACTTAAAACAAGGTCATCCAGACCTTGCTGACAGCTGGTATAAAGAACTGGTGTGAACTGCATTCAAATAAAATCGATACTAGCGTGCATCATCTGGAAATCATGCCTTTTTACTTACAAGTAACAGATGTACCAGATGCTTTGGTACTGGCACAGGTCATGGTCCTGCCCCAAGGGCTGGGCACAGATGTCCTCAGGGCTCTCAGTGGTGTCAGGCTTTAGGGATGTGCCGGGTGCCCATGGCTCCACTTTAGTGCAGCAGGGATGGGGCCTTGGGGGACTCTCCTTGGGTATGTCTTGCAATTTCACAGGACAGCCCAGCCAGGGTTTGGGCATCATGGTGCCTTGGGCTGTCCACTTTGTCAAGAGAGCCCCTGGGAGCTCACTCCTTGATGTGATGATGCCCATAACCTGCTGAGCCAGGGATGGGGATGAAGGCTGGGGCTTGTTGACCAGACAGGCTGGATGGGTTCTGAGTCACCTGGTCTGGTGGAAGGCTCCCTGCCCATGGCAGTGGAATTGGAACTAGATGATCTTTCAGGTCCCTTCCAACCCAAACCAAACCATTCCATGATTCTGTGGTTTCGAAAACCAGGATGGAAAAGCTGAAAGAAAGTGAGTACTTAAGATGAGCACTTGGGCCAGGGGTTATTACCTAGATGATCCATACCTGCATATGTTCTGGGCTCACCTCCTTCCTCCACCTCTGCCCTCTGTGACATAGAAGAGACACACACAGTTGTCAAACTGGAAGAGTTACAAAGTGCTTGGATCTGGAAAAGTGGAAATCAGACCAACTATTGCAGAAGTATCAAATAGTGCTGCTCTCTGTTGAGATGTAGCTCACTATTTGTACTAAATAACTGAATGAAGCTGAAGTCCCTTTACAGTCAAGGGACTTCTGTGTTTCTCCCTGTGTAAAATGGTTGGAGCTTCACCAGTTTTCACCCATGTTTGCTGATGGACCTGTATTCACATTGGCAGCCTGCCCAGAATGCATAGTGTATATATTTTTCACCTTTTTTGTTTAATTCTCTTTTGCATTCCTCTTATTTGTATCAAACAAATATGCTGTAAAACAGGTGTGAAAAATGATACAGGGTTTTTTTTTGTTAGCAGAGAAATGCCATTAATCTGTTCCTGTGCCCTAGTGGTAATAGACCCTCTCCAGTTATTTCCTGAATTGGCCCAAAGTTTTTGTACCTATCTTGCCTGGCTAGATAATACCAGAAATCATATTGTCTAAGTCACTATGTGACTTAGTCACTAAGTGAAAATAAACTAATTTTACAAACTGATTAATTCTGACAAGGGTAATTTTTTAATGTTAATATCCCAATATCTTTCTGGTCAGTAAATATTAACTTACCTTGGTGTTTATCAGTTATTTTGTTCCTTGAAACTGTGTCTTTCATCTTCTAAAACATATTTCCACTTCATCTCTTTCCTTTTCTACCATCACTCAAAGTAATTTTTTTCTCCTTGTTTAGTGGAACAAAGAATGAGAAAAGATGGTCTAATGACCCTTGTTTGTTCTTAGTGACCTTGGAGCTGCAGTCAGACTTTTAAGAGTGATGCAAATGGTGGTGAAAAACACCAGTCAGAGGTACATGTCTAGGTGGGAGAACTCTATGTGAAGATAATGCGTGGGTGGATCTTGGTGACGCATTTTTGTACCTTTGCAGAGCATTGTCAGTTTGTGTAGGTAACTTATGTCTGCCCCCATAAGTCAGGTTACAGGCTTGGGAGGCCTAAATTTGAATTATCTTAGAATTTTTCATTGTTGAATAAATAGGGAAAATATTACTGTGTTATGAAATTCTTGACAACGTTTTTACTCATAACAGCTATGTCTGGTTACACTGAAGAGGTGAAGACAAAGTCCTGATGGAAGTATGCAGTTAAAAAATACCAGACTGTGCTTCTTTAGTCAGCTATTTCTGATGCTTTCCTAATTTGCTTATTAAGTAATTGTCAAGGTGTAAATTGAATAATGATTTTACTCAAAGTAAGGTAAGGAAATAAATACATATAACATTGGTTGCCTCTTGAATATAAACTAAAATAACTTCTTGAGAAGGAACAGAGGATTGTTTTCAAGTCTACTTTTAGATTTCCCAAACTGTGGTACATATTGGGAATACAGGTTGGTAGTCATGTTAGAGCTCATTAGCATACTGAAGAAACTGAGAATTCAAATGCTAAAATTATTGCAACAAGTTGTGCATACATAGAAGATACTTTACATACTAGAGCTGTTTGTGTCAGAGTTCACACACATATTTATCCAGAATATTTTACATTATGAAGGAGCTGACCAACTGACCATTTAGGTTGAGTGTGTGTTTTTATGTGCTTTATGGACCCATTTGTGTACAAATATGTAGGTGCATGTATTTTACGGCCTCAGGTAACTGCTTGCATCTGTTGAATGCCTGCAACTTTAGATATAAACTATTTGATTGTAAAATTTAATACTTAACTTTGAATTAGTAACCACTATGAAATTAATGATAATATTTATCTGAGTTTATTATTCCTAATAATATTGGAAATATAGATTATTATTATTATTATTATTATTATTATTAATCAATTTTATACATGGAACAGCTGAGATGGTAATATTGCTGAAGGTTATGTAGTGATGACTCAGCACTATGTGACCATGGAATTACCTTCCAACCCTGTGCTTAGACTGGCTCAGAGTCCTGGTACTGGTAGGCATGCAGCCTTCCCTTTCTTAGATTGATCTAAGCAATGAATAATAGATGCTGCTGATGATTGCTAATAACGTTTTGATTGCATATTATCAAGCTGTAATGATAGAATAATGCTAAAGTGGCTTGCTGTGTAATTGCCATTGTTTCCAATGGCTTCACCATGTTGTTACTGCTTCACCACAGCAAAACAAATGGCATTACTTGATGTTAACTGCACTGTTGGATCCTCTTAGCTTTGTCTGCTGAATGCTAGGTAGCTCTAGATGTTGGTAGCCCTAGATGAATGCTAGGTAGCCCTGTTTTCAGAGATGTTGGGTTGCTTTGCCCCATGTTATCAAAAAGAAATACTAAATGAAGAAACAGACTTCCTCACCTCCTTAAATATTTTTGGATATCCCGGCTGAGCTTTCTGGAACCAAAAGCAGCCTGAGGGTTGCTGAAGAAAAGTCGAAGTGCTGTGGGAGGTTGAAATTCTAGATCAATGGCTGGGCAGGCAGAGGTGAGAGCAGTCAGGAGAGCCTCACAGACAGCATGGTGCTTGCCAAATCCCAAGGAGTCAGGAATATCCTGGCTGTGGTGGCACAGCTCTTTCTGTCTGCACCCAGAACAAGCCACCTGTTCAAGGACAAGGCTCACTTGTGCAAGCCTGCTGGCCAGCAGGAGAGATTGGGGCACAGTGACTGCAGGGGGCTTTGGGCATTTACGGAGTGCAGGCCTACACTAAAGCAAAAATCCAGACTACAAAGAGCTGGAGATTCTTTTAAGGTGGCTAGAGTGAACAGCATACAGCTCACTAAAGTAAAATTTCCAGATGGCTCACAGAATGTGTGAAAATGAATATGGACATTTGTTTCCAAAATCTTTGGACTTGTAGGTGAAACTCATTTCAGCTGTTTCCTGAAATTAATTTAAAAAGGAAAACAAAAACCCCTGATATACAGTTCAGTGCCCCAGTGAAATTTTTGGTATGAAGTACTGCTTAATAAATGAGCAACTGTATTCTGCAACAACTTGCACTTCCAGATGGCCTTATATTGTGGCTCTGCTTTGAAAAGTGACTTTGTAGAAATGGCCCCAAGGGATGGAGTTATTGAGTCTGTGATTTTCATATCAAATTTTCTCCTTCCAAGTTAAAAAAGAAAAAGAAATGGCTTTCTAATTATTAGCCCAGTGAACTCAGCTTGGGATCTAATGTCTAGCTGTGTTTTCTCTAGCTAATGCATCATCATGAGTAATGCAAGTTCTGCAATCAAAATAGAGTGTTCTCAACTATACCTGTGCAGCTCTCTTGTGCTCACATTATATCCTTATTTACACCTGTTCCACTGAGCAGAGGTTTTGGGCAGCATTGAAAAGGCAGTCTTACAATTAGAATTTTCTTTCTCTTACTGAACAACAGATTTTTTTTATGCTGTCTTTGATCATATTTCCATATTCATGTTATAGTATTACAAAGACTTTCATTGTCTTTGCTGCAACTTGCATTGTCTTGCTAATACTCAAAAGTGTGCCATTATGAGTTGAATTGTGCAGGAAAGTCTTTATTTTAAATTTATTTTGGACATTTAAAATATGCTGTAAAACCATAGTTAAAAAGTGGATGTAGTGGGTTTCGGAATTTCAGCAATGTTTTATTATGGTTGTCAGGAAGAAAAATATGTCAAAGGTAAAGGAAATTAAATAAACATATCTTGACAAACCTTGGGATGTGCAAGGTATTGAAGAGGCAATATTGATGTTTTAATGGGTAGTGGAATTGATTCAGGAGCACAGAGGGTGCCACTGTTGCCATGTGTGCTCTAATGGACACATGACCTACCATCGACTTTGAGCCCAAGGCTCAGCACAATGGGTTGGCAGTAACCCTGTTGGTACCTTGGTGTTGCACTCATCCTGCCATGTTTTGGCTGTAGCTTTTGGCCATTGAACAGAGGAATGAAATTTGGCTGTGGATGTTTGGGGCTGTTCTCCAAGTCGTGACCTGTAGACTCCTCTGAAGGAGATGTCTTTTAAAAAGCTTTCCAGTGCATGGGATTTAGCTGAAGCAGGTACTTTTTTGTCTGTGTTGCCATAATAGAATTTAAAGATTATTTTGATATCTTAGTATGTATGAAGGTACAAACTGAAAAAAAAATATCCTACAAGCAAGTAAAAGCTACCAAATAAGTCTATCCAAATTTCTTTACTGAATATCTGTTGGTCACTGATGAGAGAGCTGTGTCACAACTACTTTTCCATGTCTTCCAAGGAAAGACAACTTGGAATAATGATGATGATTTTGAATGTTAACATGTTTCTGCACTAGCTTGTGATCACATAGAGAATATGATATGCAAATTAAGATCCAGTTAGAAAGCTGTGATTTATGTAGTTAGGAAAGGGCTCTTGCAGTACACTTGAGCTTATTGAAGCTGATTGCAGCATGGCTGCTGAACATGTTAAATACATCTTGGAGCATGAGAATTTTGCTGCTTTACAGGTTGATTTTTTTTTTCCCCCCTTAATCCTCCTTCTGGAAAATGAATTAAGTCATTGCAAGATATAACTCATAATGAGTGAGTCAATTTATTGAGAAAGAATAACCATTTATTTTAAATGGCTTAAGAATCCTTTCCTCTGGTTTGAGTAACTTGAGCCTAAGTAATAGAATTTCTGATTCCTTTAACTAGTGCAGCAGACTTTGTGGGAATTATACCACAGGTTCTTGTTTTAAGTAGACTCTGTTTGGCCAGAACTGATTGCAACAGAATTCATCTTTCCTTCCCAAGACCTATGCAGGTTGGTAGCAGTAGGATGCTTAGGAAAGTTGCTTCGCTAGTGTTTCCTCAGTTTTGTCATGGTATCTTATTGAATAAGCCTCCCTACAAGAAATTATCCTCTTTCTTGCCAGCCTCAGCAGACAGGTTTAAGGTGAGAAACAGGAAATGCTGTCTTTCTAGGCATTAGTCATCTATGGGGCTTGTGATTTTCTTTTGCCCTCCCTCCCTGCATAAAAGAGGGAAGTTCTGCCCATGATCCACACTTCTATGTGAGCAAACTGAGAACAGCAATCTTGGAGCTTTTATTGTGGCATGATTCCTCTGTCCTAAGTTCATATGAAAGCAGTTGAATCGGAGGTGCTTTGCTGCATTGTTATCCATTGTTATCCATTGTTATCCATTGTTATCCACACTCCCAGCAGGGAGGTGCAGGGCCCATAACCTGGGGCGGATGGAATGACACCATCTCTCTCTCTCTCTCTCTCTCTCTCTCTACCTATATATACGTATCAATGTTTCTTTTGCCACTCTGCAAAATGAAATAAATGAGAAACCACAATCAAAGCAGCTAGTTTCATTGCTCATTGCATTTTCATGATGATGAATGAGGTATAAAACCTGGGATAGGATATTATTTAAAATCTGAAAAGGGTGAAGTCATGGTGTCAGGGAATTGTGATAAGATACATGTGACATTCCACTCAGCAGCTAGTGATGCTGCTGGTTCCATCTTCATTCCACCACCCTGTTCTGTGACCTTGTTTGAGAACCTGCCATTGCTCTGCTTTCCTCGCTTGGTCTTTTGTTTCTTGGTTGTATAGGTAATTTGGAGAACTGATTGTGGGATTCCCATCAGTGCTGGGGTTGTAAAACAGCATTAATACAAATATTAGGAAAGAGCTGTAATGTTTATGGATGTTTAATGTTTGTGTCCTTGGCTTCAGCCTGAGTAGGAGAGGACTCCATCAGAGAGCACGAACACACCATGAGACTCACCTGAAAATACCCATATTTTCCCTATGAGACAGCTGATGGCACAGTGCCTTTTTATAGCTGATCTTTGAAAATACCATTTTGCACCTCTTTTACCCTGTTGCATCTCTTAGAGTTGAGCACCTTGTGCACTGATGTGGTGTGTGGAATGTGAGCAGCTTCCCTTGCTTCTGCAGTACATGCAGTCTGCTCCAGAGCATTGAACTGATTGCAAATTAATTTGGTTATTGGGACTGAATGAATGAACAGCTGCATGGTTAATTATGCAGAATGGTATAGAAAAATGTAGTGTTAATGTTTTATACCCTCATTATCTCTGCAGTGTGGAATATATTTTTCAGTGTGAAAATAACAAAAGCAATATTTCCCACATAACTTATTTATTAAGATACTCATATTGTCAGGCAGCTTTCTCTGCTTTAATTTGGTAAGAATTGGGACCATTAAAAACTCAATACAGGCCAGTTTCTAAATTGTAAATATAATCTTACATGCTGAAGAATTTGAGGGTGTGGGTAGCTGACAAAAATTAAATACATTTTACTGTAAGATTTAAATGTCTTGATTTTTTATTTTGGTTTTCTGAAATACAGAATGTTAGTTGAGGGCTTTTCCTCTCTCTCCCTGCAGCCTCTCATTAAAAAGATGACTGATAATATATCAATTAGTCAATTGAATCTTTGTTCCAGCTAATTTTTAAAAAATTATTTTGGGGGTGGTTTATGTGGAAGTTGAGTTTGTCTCCTCCTGCTTCTGCTCCCCCTATTTCTCCCATGGTGTATTTTCCTTCTATTGCGTATAGAACAGGGATTAGCAAGTTACTATGTTCCAACAAATACCTATTCTTGAGCTAACCTTCAAAAAAGACATTTCACTTTCTCACTGATTTTCTCTCCTAGTGGCCTTTTTTGGCTAGCTGTTACCCTCTCTCTTTCACAGAACTGGTTTTTCTCTTCTGGCCTGATTGCTTCAGTCCAGACTGGAGAAGCTGCTTTCTAGGTGAGGTGTTAACTATGTTTTGGTATTTTGGCCTAACACAGCAGATCCAAACCTGGTTTTTTTGAAGCTGTTCCAGAGTTGATATCCTTCTGATGGCAGGGCTTTCTCCTCACAGTTGCTTTGACAGACTGTAGATATTTCAGTGACCTGTGAATACATTTTATCCCAACTTTCTATCACAGGATCTGTAATTGTCATTTTGGGCAGTGGTGGGGCAATACTTGGTATCGCCTGTCTGTTGAAAAGCATCCATGTGAGTAAAACATGTTTTTTTCAAATCTGGTATGTACTTTCTTTACCAAATGGATATATTTTTTCTTGAAGAGTGTGCATACAGCTCGAATTACTTGCCTTGATAAAAAGACATCACAGTATCAGTGAAATACAACCAGCCCTGGGAAAAAGTTAGGGAAACAAGTAAAGAGACAAGTGGTGAAATGTGCTTTCTTAATATCAAAAAAATTAACAATTGGGTTCAAAAGCATCTGTGTCATTCAGCCTTTTGATAGTCTGGCTTCCAAGCTTTCCTTTCTGGTGGGAAGGGGATGTATGGTTCTGCTTTCTGTATGATTTAGAATAGTTTTTTGTAATGCTGATCTTTCCTTAGAATTGTTGGCTGTTCTGAAGACTTCAACGTAAAATTATTTTAAATTTTACTCTCCTCCAAGAATTTGGAAACTTATAATTGTTTTATCTTAATTCGTACCATATGCTGTACAGTCCCTAATTTTGCAACATCTCTTTGGGATAGAATGTAAAAATCAAGTTATGCTATTCTGAAGTACACTGACTAAAGTTTGAGATTTCTCTCCCTTCACCCTACTCCTATGTAGTTTCTATGCTAAATACTGGTCTCTCAGGTTTCATTAATTTTTAATTTTCTTCAGCTTGACAGGCAGAATTAGAAAAATAATAGTATTTTGCTTTTTGTCCCCATTTAAAAATATTTGGAAGCAAAATATACATGTGATGGAGTTTTGTATTTGTGATGGTTTCAGGTGCATAATACTTAAGCTCTTGGTGTTATTTTGGTGCAGTTTTCCAAACAATTCAGACTGCTCAGTGCTAGTAGGGAGGATGCATCAGTAAAAGATTAAACCTCTGCACTGTGAAGGTGCAGCACATTCTGGCACAGTGTGGAAGCCTAGAGTGAAAACTCCCATGCCTCAGCTTTCCATGTGGACTCAGATGAATTTATGAATCTGTTGGTATTCCAGAATGGAAAGCATCCAAGAATCATCTTTATATAAAACTGAAGAAGGAAGTAAAGTTAATTAGGTAAAGACCAGAAAAGTATGTTACAAATATGCTTCATAAAACACTGTGAGCTATCAGAGCATTACCATAACAGCTCCAGTTAGAGGAGCTCTCTTAATGTGCCCAGGTATGTAAAAAGCAGGGTTGGAGTTCCGAGATCTTCAAAGTGATAATAGGATTTAGCTTCTCAAAAGGCTTGTAAATATTTGTAAGGTACATCAATAAATAAATATAAGTGAATATTCAAATATAAAATTGTATTTTATTTCCTTACTAGAAAGTCTTGGTACATCCAAATGCTTGAGTTCTTATGTTTTTTGTTTTTTGTTTTTTTTTTTTTAATTTATGTCTAGAATAGATACGCAGTGCTGTTATTATAATAAAAATCATTATTTTTTCTTTAGCATGTTTGTTAGGGCTGGGAATAGCACATACATTTTCTGATACCCTGTTGGTCACTTATATCACTGCTTTACTGGCAAGCTTCTACTGTATTGTATCCATGCAGAGAATGATTTTAGTTTCCAGGGAGCACAATGGACATCAAGTACAACCCCTGCTCAGAGCAGGAGTTGTTGCAATGTTAATCAGGTCACTCATGGCCTCATCCTACCTAGTTCTGAAAAATGTCCAGGTTAGAAATCTCACAGCTTTACTGGGCAATGCTTTGCTGCTGTCATTGCATGGGGTTATGTCAGCTGGCATTTCCCATCTTGCAGCTTGTGCTTGCCATCTATTGCTTTTCACTATCTACCCTGACCCTGTCTTACTTAGCACTTCTTGTTAGATGTTGAGTGAAATGAGATTCTCCATTAGCCTCATTTCCTAGAATGACCTAAGCCAGCTCCCTCAGCCATTCCTTGTACATTGTGTGCTCCAGTTCCTGGCATCTTAATGATCCTCCATTGGACTGGCTTCACATTGCTGAGCTCTTTCCTCCGTAAAGTGACACAGATTTTTTTATTATTATCATTTTTGGTTATTATTTTTTTTTCACTCCATTTGTAGAACTGGGATTATCTGTTTTCTGGAAGTTCCTTTCTGCTGCTCTCACAATATAAAATAGACTGTCCTATGGTGAATTGCTTAGAATAGTTACCTTATTTATCTGAATGCAAAAATCAGTGTGAAATGCTGAAATCATTAGCAGGGGAAATTCAATTCTTTAGAAATTGCTTAGACACCCAAGTCACTTCATTACCTGTACAGAAAGATAACATTGGTCTTGTTTGCACTGAACCGCTCAGTGTAACAACAGTGGGGATGCCAGCATTAACTTTTTGTCCTCACTTTTGTTATGCACTATGAATTCTTGATAGGTTTTGATTTAGTTGCTGGTACATTATTTATGACATCTCTTGGCTGCAGCTGCTGTAATCCACAAACCAAAGCCAAGCCTATTATTTCTAGTAATAGAATTGTATTTTGTTGTAGAGCAACTCCCAGGTAATTAGGCAGGATGTGCTGTAATTGGTTGTAACATAGGCTCTTCTAAATAAAACATAAGTCAGACTGAATGACAGATTAAAGTATTCTTTTTTCTTTTGAAGATTTGTCTACCACAGGTAAACATTAATGTGACCACAAACATTAGGTTTTGCCAGGAAAGGAAGGAGAATTTTTGTTTTAATGATCCTTCACTTGAAAGAGTGTTCTTTCTATTGAGAATATTGAAAAGTGCAAAGCAGAATTTTTTTGAGGACTTTTGGTATGTAGGTAAATCTAAAGTATTATTCAAAGAGTAGACTTCATACAGCAGTTTTTATTGTTATTGGATTTGAGTTTTTGGACAATTTTGAATCATCTTTAGCTTGACCTATACTTTTGTATATGTATATTGTTAATTGACAGGGCTTCATGGGTCAATGTAGACACCTGAAATCTCTGGAGTAAAATCTCCTGATTTTACTTTTTTAAAGTAAAAGGTTTTGAAAGGTGATTATAAGCTGAGAAGTAATTGTAAGAGGTGTGGTTTGGTGGATTTCTTGTCTCTTGGCATCTTCCCATCAAAGCTGGATTCTTTTGTGGACTGCGTGATGAATTCAAGTTAACTGGAAATAATTGAAAGAAGTGGAATGAAATTCAAAATTAACTTTGAAAGTCCAAACACACAGTAGCCACCCCAGAACCTTTGAGAAGCTGAAAGAGTTGCATCAATTTATGTAGCAAAATAGTGAAACAGTCTTTGTCATGAGAACATTCAGAACAAGGGATGGGAAACAAAAGGGAATCAGGTTGCACTTATTCTGTTGAAAGTTGTTCCCTCGAACATGTTGTTTTGCAATAGTGTTTTGTTAGGAGAGAAATGAAACAACAAAGGGTCAAAACTTTTATGTGTTATGATTCTGTCTCTTTTTGAATCTATACGTTCCATTTGGCTGGCTAATGGGGAATGGTTTTTATGAAAAGGCTCTAGTCTGTTCTCTTGTGGGTAGTGAAGCAAAGGGAATGACTGTGTTACACATTCCAAAGAAAATGTTGGGATGACACCGAGGCAGAGCCTAGACCTCACAGGGTTTGTTCCAGTTTTCATTTTGGAACTCCACATTGTGTTATAAATTCACAGTTTAACTTTCCTTTGCACTCTGTCTGTAAAATTCCCATGAGAAGTAGCAGCTGTTGGTGCTGCTGTGCTCACAGTGTGCCGGATTTCCCCTTCAGCAAGTCACAGACTGATTACTATAAAACAGCCACTCCAGAAGAAGTGAACTGTGTGGTCTTACCCTTGGGGCCAAGCTAACCTGCAAGGCCCTCCATCTTCTCTCCTGGAAAACAAACTGTGTTTTAAGGTACAGATACATGGGGGACATGAGAATAAGGTGGGCAAATTGGCATAAGGCATTCCAGCACCTTTGGAAGCACTGGGGCTCTCTTGATTTGTATGGGTTACAAGTCAGGTCCTAAAATTGTACAGTTGTGGATTCTTTAGACTGAACATCTGTGCAGTGCATTTCTTATGTTATTTCTTCTGGAGGTAGTTCCCATTCCTTTTTCCCTTTGCTTGGTGGGCTCTGAGGAGGCATTTATTGGATCACTGGATCCACAGATGAAGTCCTGCAGCAGAAAAAGGGTTAGACTCGAGCTCAACTGCAGGAGTTTTCTCATCTTGACAGTTTGCTCAGCAATTTTTGGTTTTTGCATCATAAAGAATTTTCAACTAGGCAGAAATTGGGTGATTTTCCTCGAGGTGGGAGAAAGGCAATATTGAATATGTATAGATTAGATTAATCTGAGTAAAAACTGTAGACTTGAAAGGCCTTGGGCTTCTTCTATGCATCTGACAATGATTGCATTGATTTGGACGTCAAAATGGAGAGAAATGGTGTTTTAGAACTAAGTCTGCTGATCCCCTTATTCTCATCTCCCTGATCTATTCATGGCTCTATCATAAGCAAGGATCTTTGAGCCTCACACCTTATTATTCAATTTGTCGCTTAGTGGAATGGGCAGAAAGAGGCACACTGGAGGCCAAGTGGCTTGAGTAGATTCTTGGCTCCTGGTTTCCTTCTACATTTGATAGCAAATGGCAAGAGTCCCAGTGTTGAACTGAGTCCCTCTCCCCCATAAAGTTAGCCAGGCTGAACTCAGTCCTACCTGGACAGCTGAATGGCAGCAGGGCAGCCAGCTGCAGAAAGGCAATGGCTTCTTTCACAGTTTGCTCAAAACACCTCGGCTTAGCTCCATACTGACAACAAGCAAATGGATCAGTCCCACATCTGCTGAACAATGTGAATATCCCAATGTAAGTGTAAGAACACTGATTGCCTCTGGTTGTGTGGGGCCACTGCTCAGGGTTTGGTCAGTGGTAGGGTGCACACGAGGTGTGGCTTCTGGTGGTCTCATTTGATTTTCAAATCAGCATATGACTCAGCAAGAGAATTGTAAGACTCACCAAAGCTGTTAGTATGTGTATTAAGTTGATCATTGTCTTTGCTCAAGTGCTAAATAAATTAGCTAAACTTTTCTATAAATGACAAGTATATGAGGGCATGTAGCAAAAGGGGAATAGAATCACGGGAGCATTTGGAAGCTGGAGACAATGGCCTGATGTGAAGGATGCACAGCCTTCAGATGTCCAGCTTATCAAAGGGAAGTAAAGGGCTGTTTAAATCTAAGGTTCACTTTACAGGAGTGCTTGCTGTTTGCCCTGGGTGACCCTTGCTGTAGCCAGCAGGCTTCAGGGAAGTGATGGATGTACCTATTAATTTATATTTTCTTGCTGATATTCCCCATCTTAGCTGGTTTGACCAAAAATACCTTTCTGGCATCTTGTTCCTTAGCCAGATTTATCTGTAAATTATTTTTTGGCGAGCTTCTTTAAAAAAAGAAAGGGAGGTAGTAATTGCTCAGTTGGATAGGTATGTTCATTCTCCAGTTGTTTTTCTACAGGTCAGGTGAAGGGTCAAAGAATAGTAAGGCAAGTAAGAAAATAAGTTCGTGGAAGACGTTATCACAATTCTTTACAAAAAGCTTTGTAACATTCTGACTTTTCAATAATGCTTTTTAAAAAACATAAACTTAGTTTATAAATTTAATCCCATTTATAAATTAATAGTACATAACACTAACTGTGCATTGGAAGAGTTGGTAATCTGCATCTGATTGCTCACAGCCAAGTTCTTAAAGGTGTCAGAAGCCCGAGGAGAGTCAATGGTGATTTATGTTCTAGTAGGGAGCTGCTGCAGAAGGACCAGGAAACTGATACAAATGCAGCTGTGAAATGTGCTCTTCTCTTGGGATGTGTATGATTCAGACTGGAGCTTTGGCCATCAGCACAATGTTCAGTTTTGTCTCCTTAAATGTTTAGTGTCATAAATATTAAGTTTTGAAACAGTGAAATGTTATTAGTCAATTATTTTAGACTTTGTGAAGTCAAAAGGCATTCTTAACCTTTGTGCAATAGGGAAGGAGGGAGGAAGGCATCCAGACTCGTGCCTGGGTGTTCCCTGAGAGCCTGATTAACTCAAGTGTCTGAGCAAAGTGTGGTGTGCACAGACCAGGACTGTGTGCCTTTGGGTACCTATGCACTCTCAGACTTTTGCATTTCTTTCTGAGAGCAGAGGCAAGGACAGTATTCCTGTTTTCTTTGCTTCTCATCCATGTATTCTGTCACTTTGAATGGGAATGTTTTCCCCAGTGAGCATTAATTAAAAGGAAACAAGGTAGTTCAGATTGAAAGGTTATCAGCAAAAGCTGCATGAATGAAAACATTAAATGAGTGAATCTTTCGTGTGTCTTCTGTGTCATCTCTGCTTAGAGGAACAATTCTGAAAAAGAGAAAAAAATACCCAATGCCTTAGATTGGTAGCATTTAACAATTAGAAACACTCAAATTACCCATGCACTCATTAGGAAAAGGGGTCGGTACTCAGAGGGAGAATGGATGACTTGCTAATTTATACTGTTACTGAATCATGTAAATGAGGGTTTTGTTTAGCTTTAAATGGAGATGTTATGCAATGGTGTTAGACAGCTTGGATTTGGGGCATTTCTCTCACTGGAGATTGTATGTTTTTGCTGGATTTTAATGGTCAATTTGCATGGCATCCGTACTGGATAAGCAGTCTTGTATAATTTGAAAAATTATTTAAGTTTTGTTCTGAATTGCTTTATTAAATTTAGATGGATTGAATATTATTTTAATTTAAAATAAATGGGTAGGAAAGGAAAAAATAAATCAAGATGAAATCTCAGTTGAAGAATATGGTTTTGCAAACCTCTCTTGTAAGTACCTTGTACATGCAGAGGAAGCTATTTAGTAGGGTGTTACTGTTTTAGGAACTTCTTCCTCTACATATTCCTTTCCTTGCCATTATTTTTTCCCTCCTGTTTTTTTCTATCAGATGAGGAGTGAGGGAAAGTGACATTAAACTCATTGAGTATGATAAGAGTCAGGACGATGTAGTGCAAAGCAATATTAAAGTTGTTCTCAGCTACAAATTCATCATTTTCTGCCCCGTATTCTTTGGTTTGGGATATGAAGGTTCTTACAAGTCAGTTCTAAGCACCTTTAGAAGGAAGATAAGGAGTAAAAATAGATTATTTAAATGACATAACCTTCATTTATATCCTGGGGAAGTTATATGAAAAGGAGACTCTCTCCCTGGAAAGCTTTTGCAATGTGAGAATTGAATTTAACAGGCTAAGCTTTCCGTGATAATAATTGCACAGCTAAGGATGATGCAAATTTAATGGCTCTAATCAGATGAGGTGAAAGAAAGCAAATATTAGGTTTATGCTTTAATTTGTGATTTGCTCTACTGTTGATTCTTCCATGCAAGAAGAAAGCTGAGTTGTGTGTGCTGTTCTTTTTTCTTTCCTCTTTTTTTTTTTTTTTTTTTAACCTTTGGAAAATATTAGTCACATTGAGTAGTCTTCATGAACATAAATTGATTCCATATTTTAAATAAAAATAGTTTCCTGGAAACAATTCATTAAAAGGGAGTGACCATAGGTCACAACAGAGTACTGAGCTGGGCGGTCCTTTGTCTTTTCCAGTTGCTCATAGCAAACTGATCTGCCAGAAAAGGACAGAAGTCTGTACTGGAGTTTCACAGAACCACATAATAATTGAGAGTAGAAGCAATCTCTCAAGATCATCTGGTCCAAGGTCCTTCTAACACCACTGTCAACCCAGGGTTGTTGCTCAGCTGGTTTTTGAACAGTTTCAAGGATGGAGACTCTAAATTTGTCTGGGCCAGCAACCTGTGCCAGTGTTTGACCCTCTTCACATTTAAAGGTCTTTTTTAAGGTATTTACATGGCATTTCCTGTCCCCCATCATTGGACACCATAGAAAAGGTCTGTCTCAGCTTCCTTAAGCCTCCCCATCATGTATTTATGCATATGAATAAGGGGCCCCTGAGTATTTTCTTCATTAGGATGAACACTCCCAGCTCCCTGTCTCTCAGTCAGGGATGAAGGAGAGGCAGAGGTGCTCGTAGCTCCCTGGTTCCTGCTTTTGGCCTCTCTGGAAGATAGGGGGGACATTCATTCCTGCATGAACACTCTCCTTGGCCTTTTGAAAAATGTTTGGGCATATTTCTCACATTTTTTCCCCCACAACTACAGGTTTTGAGGAAACACCTGCTCCGCTTTATCTTGTAAGCTTTAGACTTTTTGGACGCTACAGTTTTTGATCCTTGAAGAGGAGTCATTTCACTTCTTTGCTTGCCCTTGTTTCTCTTAGTTGTATTTCTTATGCTTCCCTTGTGTCCTTGTTTGAGTTAAGTACAGCAGTGTTGAACACGTCAAAGGTAAAGGCACAGTGAAGGGACTAATGCAGTGCTATAGTAGTGGTTTCTAAACCTTTAGAAAAAACCTGTTACTGGTCTAAATATTTATGAGGTTGTTTTTTGAATCACTGCTGAATGGCAGGTTGGTGTTTTCATGGTACCCTGGATCATATAGCTCAAGTACCTTTAGGGTTTGTTGAATAGCCTTCATTTTGTATGTAATGCCAGAACTTCCCTTTTGATTTATGTACTGTGAATGTATTTTGCCATTTTAATGACCAGTTGCTCACTACAAACTTTCATATTTATTGTCTTAATTGATGTTTACTTGTCTTTGTTTTACTCCTTTGAATGATATAGTGCTATCAGCATACTTTTGTCACCATCTGCCTCATTTCTATAATTATGATAGGCTAAATAGGACTGATGAAGAACCTTGTGGGACTCCTTTGAGGATTTTTCTCAATAGCAAAAAATTAATCAAACCTGATGTTCCCTGATTTTAAAATAATTATTCCTCCAAATGAAGACCTGTCCTCCTATCCTCTAGCAATGCAGCTTCTTGAGCACATTTTGTGGGGGATCTTTCTGGAAGACTTAAAGAAGACAATTTTGTTGAGTTTTAATTTTAAATATTCATTGATTCTGTCAAAAAGATGAGGATATTAATGGGTCATGCATTCCCTTCCCAAAGTAACGTGGACTCTCACTCAGTACCTTTTATTTCTCTGCGTGTCAAATTACAGAGATGGAATAATTTTTACTATTTTGCAGACTTTAGTGCCCTGAAGTGCCTCTCTGAATTGCTCTTGGAGACCTTTAAGAAATTGGAACCCATATTTGCAATGTTCATTTTTCTAATACAAACATTAGTTTAAATGAGAAGGCACTCTGCAATTAATGGCTTAGTGATATCATCCTTGAGTTCCTTTAGAACATTTGGATGAATACCATCTGGTCTGGGCATATGAGTAGCATTGATTTGTGCAAAATTTCTTCCACTGACACTTTAATATGGGACATTTCTTAATACAATGACAGTGAAGAGGAGCTCTGACATGGGAGCCTTTGAAAGGTTCAGCTTTGGGATGAGCAGAGATGCAAAGCATTAGTTTGCTTTCTCTGCTGTGGCTTTGTCTCTGGATGCTCTTTTCTCACCTTGTTCATGTATTGGTTCCACAGATTGCTGTGGCAGACTTCGCATCTTTGGGAGGTTGACAGAGGATTTCTTGTTACAGTGTAAACTTTTGCAAGTTGTGCTTCAAAGGTTTTTATTTTGGCCTTTTGCATTATAGGCTTGTCCTTCTGAGGATGTTTTCCCCCATTATCTTCAGCAGGTCAAATTCAGCTCATTAAAATTGTGTGTCTTTCTTTTCAATCCTGACTTTTGTTATCTTTGGTCCACTTTAGGTGGTATGCACTTGCACTGAAATTCAGTCTTATGCCTTTGGAAAGATGTTTCCAAATTTTTACATTTTGCATTCATTCTTTTAGTTTTTTGGGGGCTTTTTCCCTTTTTTTTTTTTTTTTTTTTAACCAAGCTTCCTCCATTTTGTGCAAGAACCATCTCCTTGTGGATATTTTGGCTTCCTTACTTATGCACAGATGTTGAATCTACGTCCGTGCTGCTCACGGTTGCGGTGACTCACTGACAGCCCTGCTGGGACCCAGTGAAGAGTTGCTTCCCCTCAGAGTTTCCTGGATAGCTGCTTACAAAGCTGCTCTGAAAATTTGCTCTTGGCACTGTGCCCTGATATAACATTTAAGCAATCTACATGGGGTCGTTGAAATCTCCCATTAGTTCTGTGTTTCCTGATCTGGCGCTCGTTGAGTTTGTGGAGCAAATCTCTCAGCTCCCATGCAGGCCAGCCCAGTGGTGATATGCTAAATGCTGCACGCTGTGCTCCCAGCCCTCTGTGGGATGAACTTCCAGTCCATGGGGATTCCATGGTACTTTCTACACTTAACTCATTTATTAGATTTAGCATTCAGTTTTTTCTGGTGGATAGTACCCTTGCTGGTTATTCTGGTTTTTTTTTCTGTATTCCCCCTTTGTTTCTTTGATATCTAACATTTATATGTAGAAGGACATTGCTTTATTTGTCCTTTGGTATATTTTTCTACTTTTTTTATACTTGTTTAAATGGGAGTTTTTTAATCTGACTGCTTACAATGATCTGCAGTTCAGTTTTAACAATCTCTCTCCTATTCTTTAACAGTACAGTGTTTGCCTTCCTTCTTCAAAAGCTGCATGTCCCAAAATGTGAGCTCCTCTGTGCCTTTGAATGTTCTTTCTCTATGTGTCTTTTCTAAATTTGCTTTCTCATCATGTGGCTATCAATGTTATTGACTTCAAATGTAAGTAAGAAAGTAAATGGAATTTTCAGCATTATTACTTCCATTAAAAAAAAATAGAAAGCAAGTGATGCTAAATACCATCACATATCTACAATGTCTTTACTATCAATATATTTTTTGGGAGTTTTTATTTTCTTCTTTTCCTATGACTGTGAGTTTACACACTGGAAATGCCAAAATAAGGCAGAACTGTTTCTTTTTAGGGAAGAGGGTCATTAACTCAAAAGAATTTTTGTCTTTCTTCCTCACTCCAGTGGCTTCCCTGGGAAAATTCTCACTAAAGAGTGAGGAAGCCTTTGTAATATCTGTGGCCATGTGTTTTTTGTACATTTGTCATCTGGCTTTTTTTTTTTTTTTTTTTTTTTTTTTTTTTTTTTT
>VZRH01000792.1:0-95916 GCA_013397555.1 Urocynchramus pylzowi | reverse complement strand
TTTTATTTTTTTTTTTTTTTTTTTTTTTTTTTTTTTTTTTTTTTTTTTTTTTTTTTTGGTTATACATATTTGTTATAAAACTAAGTTGAAACTAACCAGCATGCAGAGGCTTTGACTTTTCTGGTGAATCAAAACAGAGATGGTATACATGAATGAAACAGGCTTTGCATGTCTGCAGCAGCTTCCCACACTGCATCCACCAGGCAGCCAACGCTTTCTGCTGGCTTTACAATTAAACATCAATTCTTGGCCATCATTTGCATAATTTAAAATAAAACTGCTGTTTAATGCTTCATGGACAACACCTCCAGAACATCATTATTTGTTAATTTGAGTGGATAGAAACAGTTTAGTCATCTGGATTGTAGTTTCTCTCACTACTGCTCATGCCTGTAGTAGATCCTGCCTGTCAGTTTGATTTGAGCCATGATGTTTGGGAGTCCCTTCTTCACTATCTGTGCCTCTTGCTTATGCCTTACCCTTTACAGGCAGACATCTGTCATCTGTGAAGAGATCACTCTTCATCCTCTGTCACCAATTTTTTTAGGGCGTTTTAAAATATAAGCAGAAATGTTAGTAACAGGAAACCAGCATTTCTAAGAAAAATGATCAAGAATTGTATTTATTAAGAAGGTCAATTGTGGATTACATTTCCTAGGAATTTCATTAAGTTTCCAAGCCCTGCCAAATATGATTTCATATATTTTTAAGATAAGAGCTTTTGTTTGTTTTTGCAGTAGTAAAACACTGCCTATGACCTTCCTGTACAACACAGGGTCCTTTCCATGCTAAGGAGCCTGTTACAAGAACAAGTCTTTATATCAGAGCTGCCAAGAAAAGAAAAGGAGGAAGCTTTGTCCTCATGTCCCTGCATTTCTTTTATCTGGTCTGTTTTGTGTCTGAGGAAGAGGAGAGGATAGTAGGAGGGGAAAACTTGTAGAAAAGAAAAAGATGTGAGTGAAACTCCTAGGAGAGTATTTCATACTTTCTTTCTTTCTTTGCAGAAAAAAATGCATGTGCAAATAATGTGCAAATAAATGCTGCATAAAACTATTAATGCTTGTATTAAAAACTATTATTGATTAAACTATTAATCATTACTTTGTCAGCCTGTGTATGTCAACTTGTCTATTTAGGGGTATATCATTGCAGTGGAGCCTTAATCCTGGCACGCTCAAACCTGGAGCTAAGTGTAGCAGGGAGAATGAAGTGGGTATTGAGTGACTCTTAGTGCTCAAATGATGAAAATTTATGTCAGTGCTGTTTCTTAGATAAAGTGCTAAGTAAAATCATTATCTTTTTGCTCTCAGGTAATGGGGATGTGATACTCTGTGTTTGTGTATTTCTGTAGGCACACATGTAGCTCGTTGAGGAGAAATCCACTGTCCTCTCTAGCAGAGAAAGTACTGGAAAGCTCTAAACTCTAACAAGAAAAACACATGAATAAAAGCAACGGCTGGGAATTGAAGCAAGACAAATTCAAATTAGAATTCAGGCACACATTTCTAATTAGAGGCATAATTGTATACTGAAACAAACCAGTCAGAGTAAGTGACAGATTCTGCTAAGGCTGGGTGGCTTTTAGAAAGACGTGGGTTGGTCAGATGAGTTGCTGTCCTCTCACGTAGCTGTACTTGAGCAAAATGTTCTGCCCAGTTTGATTCAGCAGGTCAGGTTAGAGGCTCTAATGCTTATTCCAGATTAAGGCCAAGTGAATCTAAATACTTACAGTATTGCTGCAAAGCATATGTATTTAAAACTGGAAAACAGCAAACTTAGGAAAATGTAGATGGGAAAGTGTTTAAGGAAGGCACATGTTAAATTCCTGGTTTAAATCTCTAGCCCTGTATTATGATTTTTTTTCCCCCTTCTCATGGACATGTACTTTACATGTATTGACAAAAAATTGAATGTAGGAAAACTTTACAAGTTAGGATCCGACTGGATTTCATAATGAACTTTTGTAATTTGTTTAACTGAGGGATACTGAGATGCTTTGATTTTCCAATGAAGAGGAAAGAGCAGCAATTTAAAATAGAATTTCTTTTGCTTCCTGTTTTTGGAAAATTTGACCCTTTTAACATGTAGACATAGGAATAATTTTCTCTGTGCTTTTTCTGCTGTGCTGTGGGGACTGTATTCTTCTCTTTATTATTATTTTGTGGTTTCTATGTAAATTAGAAGTGTGGAGTGAAAAACTGGACTTTCTATCAAACTCTGTATGTATTTGGGGGGTATGAAGGGAAGTAGGATTTGAACAGGCATTTTAAACTGTTTTTCAGCTTCTTCTTGTACCACTCACTACTGTGCCCTGGCAGCCAGGGAATACTGGCATTCCCTGGAGAGGGAGGAGAAATCCTGCCTTGATGTTACTTGGATACAATCAACTTTCAGCAGTTGCAGGATCTCAGCCACCCAAAGCTACTGCTGTCATCCCTCTTCTTAGTTTCAAAGATTTGCTTTTGAGTGCATTTCCTTAAAGCTATAGAAAGACATTTTATAGCTCTTACAATAGTATGCAATAATATATCTCTGCAATAGTATACAAGCTTTTATATATGTGGTATTCTAGGAGACTAAGAAATATATAGGATCTCTTGGAGAGCAACTGTCTATTTATTTTATAATTTTCTTTTTTTCTTCTTTTCCAGTGGTGTGCAACTTAAACAGGAAATAAAAATACTCATTCAGCTGTTTTCCCAAATTTTAAATAGGTTTAGATATTCCCAAAATTATTTTAGTCACCTAGTTAGTACATTTAGTTACTACACATAAATGTGTTTCTAAATGTAACAGGTTTCAGATTTCTGGCAGAATTCCTCTTTGCCTGTGTCAGAAAAGCCCCACAAACTACAGACAGCTGAAATGAAACAGAAATAATCATTCCCTGGAAGTGCCTTTACTGTGTTTGGCAAGTGGACTGCAGTTACTTAAATGCTTTTTAGGTTTGTCTGTGTATTTTTGTCAAGATTGTACACAAAATTAAGGAGGTTATAAATTTTAAATTGCCCTTTTTGCTACTTTTCTTACAGTAATGAGTAATTTGGAGTTGAGGAACTTATTAGTAAGGGCTTGAATCCATTTGTTCTGCCAAGCAGAAACTATCTAAAATATTTAGCAGTACTACTAGAAACAAAGAGGAAAACAAGGGAAATACAGATACTTAAGTTTTAATGAGCAGAATAGGAACTAACTCCATTTGCCTCTTTTCCTTGTAGGTTTTATTTTTTAAAGGAAGATCTCTTCTAAATTCACCAAGTGACTGTGAGCCCCGGATATTCCCATTAACTTAAATGCCTAAATTAAGTAGGTAGCTGCCTGAGGACATATGTGTTGCTAATGGAGATTAATCTAGGTCTCCAGAGGACGATTGGAAAGATAGGGGTGGTGACCTGACCATGGCAGTTGCCTTTGTCTGTCCACTGATTTCTGTAAGGTGAATGTTAAGTGGGATGAATCTGGATCATGAGAGTCCCATCGGGAAAGGTGGAGGAGTCCGTAGGTACCAGCTCTCTTCAATTCTCTTGGTTTGGATCTAAGATACATTTAAGGGAAAAGAGGGAACAGAAATACAACACAAACAATTCTGAGTAGGAGGAATTGGTGAAGTTCAGCTTGGTGCCTTGTTGAGCAAGAGCCAGTAATGAAGTTGGAAGGAATACAGTAGGAGAATGACTGAGTCTCAGAGTGAGTGAAACAGGAACAGATGAAATTGCTCTTTTCCAAACACTGTTCGGATGATGCTTGTATCTGGTTCACTCCCATCACTCAGTCCATTCAGACAATTCTGGAGTAGGGAAAGATTGCTGCTTGTATATTATATACTCAGAGGTCTTCCTAGGTAGGTGATGATAATCATAGTTTTAGTGGTTTTGATGGAATAGGGATGTTGCTGCCATCCCCTCCTGCCTTGTTCAGTGAGTTGCTAGACTTTTCCTTCTGAGAGGAAGTATCCTAAAGAAATGGACACTACAGTCCCCCTCAACTAATTCCTGGCTGGCTTGGTTATGAGAAGGGCAGGGAGATTCTCTTTTCTTATGTAAAGAAACAGTGTGGCACCTTCATTTGCTGGTTGAATAGATTGGCAACAGGGGTATCTGAACTGATTTCAGAAAAATGAATTAACACATTGGAAAATATAAGTCGGAAGATAGAGTAACATACACTTTAACCCTTACTGAAAAGTGCGATTTAATCAGCAAGAGATGAAAAATTACAGCCCTCCCTTGCATGATTTAAATAATCTTTTATATTTTCATGGCAGGGATATAATTACATTGATTAATTGCATAAGATATTACTGTGGAATATAACTTGACTTATACAGGCATATCAGTATATTTATACTACTGAAAATATGATTAAATACACAACCTTACTTGGAGAAAGCATCATGATTTGTTCTAAAATGCAACCTTGTGTAAATCAATTAATTATATAAACGGTACATTTTACAAACTTTGTGTTTAGTTTCTGACAATGTGATAATTTCCTTGTTGTCCTTAGAGTGTAAAATGACTTAATTGCTAATTAAAATGTTAATTCCACCTGAAGAAATCAGTTACCTAAGTGGTTCTAGTAAATATGCTCTGTTCTGTACAGAGCAGAGCAGAGTTCTCATTTTTAAACTGTTGGTCATTTAAGTACTCTCTTACTGTTGCTACTCTTCATGATTTGGATTGTGCTTGGAGGAGGAACTTAGGAAATGTATTTTCCTTTTGCGACTTTACTACATAAAATACTCTGAGAGGCATGCTGAGAGCCTTCAGGGCAAAGGGATTTCTTCTGTGTCCCAAAAATGGAGGTGCACAGTCAAGGCTTTCTGAAGAAAACTAGAAACCTTAGAGGTAAAGGTGAGCTCTATTAGCTGGCAAGTTTTCTTGGCAGGGTGACAAAAATAGTGTCTTAATGAAGTCCTGATCTGTAACTTTGAAATTTGATCATTAAAAGGTGCATATTTACATATTTTTAATTGGTGTGTATATATTGCAAGTATGTTCCTGACATTTAACTTTTGGACCTTCAGTATAATGCTATATTCTTGTTGTGTCCCTGCTGTTCTTTTCATCTATAGGGAAAAAAAAAAAATCCTCAAATAAATACCCAAACAACCAAAAACTCCTTCTGTCTTTTCTGATTTCCTGGGAATATGATTACCTTTATATGCCTTGATATTGATCTATCCATTTATTTAAATGTGGTGTTTTGGATGTGTGTGTGCATGTGACTACATAGAGAGGCCAAGAGAGACATGAATTCTGAGCTGTACATTTCAATGGAAAGAAAACCTAAGTGATACAAGAGCAATTACTGTCAACATCTTCTCATGTCTGTGTTTAGTCATAGTTTTGCATCTGGATATCATAGTGACTTTTTGATGGGAAAAACAGTGTGACTTAATTCTTTCTGAATTCATTGATTTGAAAGCACTGAGAGTCCTGTGGGTTTCAAATGCAAACAACATATATTAACCACACAGCTGAGGACAGAATGTAATTTTTTTTTATTTTTTTTTTTTTTTTACTAGAGAGCTAAATTAAAAAGCAAGTCAAAATAAAGCAGATGTGAGGGTTTTAGCATATTACAAAACACTTGAGGTAGAGGCCAAGCTTGCTCACTAACTAATAACCAAATGTAAAAAAATTATTCTTGTAGGTATAAATTAAAAATAAACCTTGTGCTTTGCTTTATGTAACTTCTCTTCTAGAGTGGCAGACAATATACCTAGTAGCATTATGTCATTGCAGCATGCAACATTAATAGTTTGGTGTTTCTAGAAAACATTTCCTTATTACATGAAACTTTTGTAGAGTGTTTAGATTTGAAATCACTGATGCTTAGTTTTCAATGTATTGCCTAGGAGAAGATCTTCCAAAAGCAGCAGGATATAGGAAGGAATTGGTGTAAACCTGATCACCTATTCATTTCTTAAGAGCTATTTATCATTAGAGTTAATTTCTCCAATCTTTGGTAGTTTGTAAAGTGTGGCTGTCAAGAATATGAATCTAATATCAGAAGGAATTGCACATTTCATGAAGTCTCTCTACATATGGTTGTCTGATATGCATCCTGTTACTCCACTTGAGTTTCTTTCCTTTGAGAGGAGACAGTTTTGCCTTCATGACAATTATTTTCTCTCAGCAAACACACCTTCAATTAAGAGAATATTTCTATCGTAAAAAAAAAAACCCAAACAGCCCAAATAGAGTTTGAATAACCATTAGCAGCTGTGCAACATTTCCATTTTGTCCTATTAGAATATGCAGTACATACTCTGGCACTGCAGGCAGGAGAGTATATAATACATAAATGAACTTTGAAGAGGAATAGCAGTCAACCTTTTCAAAGAGAAGTTGATTGTATATTCCCTGATAATGTACCATGACTAAGAACATCAAAACCTGTTATTTGTTGCTGCCCAGATTGTTGGAAAATATTTTAGGAATGGTAAAGTCTGTGAATGTTAGATCAATGGGCCTATTAGGGGGTTTTGTGCTAGCTCCCACTTCAGAGACACTGACTGATATTCCTTCTTCAGCCTTGCCTACAGGAAACTTAATTAAAAAAATGAGAGCTTGTTGTATTGCTTCAAGATTTCAAATCCAAAAAGCAGAAAATATACTCAGAGGGATCTGAAAGGATATGCTGGTATGTCTGCCACAGAAATGTCTGGGTTTGATGTCTTCCCTGAAAAGTAAAATTCATTCTTGCAATACCCCTCAGGCTTTCGAACTCTTAAGCCATTCTTCAAGATGAGATTATTTGAACAAATGACCCATATCTCTCTAGGCCTTTCCTACAGGGGTGATAACATTGGAGATTTTTTTGCCTTTGTCTTGGATTTGTTTCAAGTTTATATATAGAGCTTTGGTGGTCAAAAAGAAGTTCACTGTATTTCATGTACAATATACCAAATGCTTTTTGTAAACCCTTCTGAAGGGGAAGATCTAGCCCAAATCAGGATTGCAGCAGGAATTGCCCACTTGCATGGAATCTAATGGCACCTTGGCTGAGCAGACCAGAGGGAGGATTCCCACCTTTGGAAATGGAGATTAGAATGAAGCCTCAGCTCTGAGAACGAGAAGTCACCAGAGGATAACTGTGTTACCTGGCTAAGTTGCAGAGCTGATGCACATAGAGGAGTGAAATTTCTGAATTTCTTCCTCTGTTCAATACCAGAATTGCATGTACAATTCTCAAATTTCTCTTCCTGTTGCTGCCTTTCCTTGGAAAGAATTGTGTCTTTGAAGAAGTGTGTTTGAAGCTGTCAATGTTACGTTTTTAGCCTGCAAATCTTGGGGACCTGGACCTCCTACCAGATGAGAGAAAGACTTCTCTGTCCACATGCCAAGGAGCACAGTGGAGGCAGCAGGGGCCAGGATGAAGCTGAGCCAAAGGTGTCTCCCTGGCCCAATGCAAGTGCTTTATGGGGAGATGACATGGCACAGAAGTTTTACAGCAGATGAATCTGAATTCCCTTTGTAGGCAGTAGAAACAGATTTGTTTGTTTGTGGTCCAGTCTCTGAGGCTTAATTACCCACAGTTTAAAGCTCACAGGGAGGGGTAAGTGAGTTGAAGAAGCAGGATCATAGAATCACAGGTGTGTTGGCTGGAAATGACTATTGGAGATTGTGGTGCAGCCTCCTGTGATCTTTGCACTGGGCAATTTCACCATCAGCAGCTGTGCAAACTGAGGTGAGGAATTATTGCTGATGCATCTGTGGGGCTGGGTATTTACTTTATCCATATGCATATGTTTTAACAATTACTTCTTTTGGTGCTGTTTCTTCTCCTTGTAATACAGGTGACCCTTATGAAGTGTGTATGAGAGGGATCAAACCACTGAGGTGTACTCATATAAGTAAGAACCATTGGATGTTTGCATCCTTCCACCTTAGTTGCTTAACCTAAACCACCTTAGTGACCTAAACAAGAATTTCAGAACTTGGCTCCAAACATTTGACTTTGAATGCAACTGGATTTTGGGAGAGGTTTTTTTTTTTTTTGGACAATGGCAACATTTCATCAACATGTTAGATGAAGACAGGCTGGTTTTAGTTTGGCCATATAAGTGCATATATGAAGTGATGAGGGAAATAATATGGGAGTGCAAATCAGACTTGCATTTTCACGGGACACTCCGGAATTTATTAATTTCATACACGTATATACTTTAACATTATTTTAAAGATAGATTATAGCTGGGAACTCCATCTTACTGTGTGTCAGAAATATCTTATGGCATCTAAAGGATAAATACTTAAGAAACACCTTGTGCTTTTGAAATATGAATCATAGTGTTGGGAAGTAAGAGCCACCTTTTATCTTCAGAAGGGGTTCAGTGAAGGTGATGGTAGGAGCCATTTCTCAGCTCCATGCAGTGGAAGGTCCACCTTTAGCAGAGGGAGGGAGCAGCCTCCGTGGCTGTTGCCTGTTGAATCACTACCACCTAGTGTGTGATTAGTGATAATTAGTGCTAATTGTGTCTGTAGCTTTTGTGAGTCTAACTTTTTCAAACCTTTCATGTTGCGTTCCTGGATCTCGCTGGAGTATTTAATGTTACCCACAGTCTGTAAGAAGACATATGTTGCCAAATTAGATGGTTTAATATCTCTACCTTGTTGAAAGGTGATGGGTGTGACTTAGGAATACCTGGGTGAAAATAAACATGGACAGCATCTAGGAATAATAATTTTGTTTTCTCATTTTTAGTTGTGGGCTTTTGCACACAGATGAGGTACACAGGTATTAATAAGCCCATCTGCTCTTCCAGCATTTGCCCACCAACTAAAATAAGCCAATCTTATAAGCCAATTGAGTCCATGCCTTTGAAGTCCATGCCTGCCTCCATCAGCTCTGAGTTTTACTTCAATTTCTGTTTTCTAAGGGTTCATCTGGGCATAGTGTAAGGGGAGGTGTTTGTGTTTTTGTACTTACTGCACTCAGGGACTAGGATAGAGAAGTTAAAGGACAGAAAACTGAAATCCTAGAGTGGGGGGGCAAGCTGTTAGTCTTTGGATTCTTATAGTTCAAGATTTTTTCTGAGTATTGGAGGGATCCCCTCACTGACAGAAACACTCAGCTGTGAGCTTTAGCATATTGCCATTTACTAACTTTCATATGAGTCTAATCTGCAGAGTAATACTGATTTCTCAAGTAAATGTTTTAAAGCTGCAAAATGTTCTCACACTGAAAGAAACCCCAGGGAATCATCCGTTTCCTCTTTCCTGCTACAACAGAGGAGCTTATTTCTGCCTCTTTCTTTCCTCTTTTTTTCAAGAGTATCTCTTGTCCCAAGCCATGCAGTAACCTAGGTATCTGCCACTGCCAGTCAGAAGTGACCCAGGAACTCAGAGTACAAGGTGTAAGCAGAATGAAATATTTCTTACCTTTGGCAATACAGTACTGGATGGAAAGAAAAAATGCTTTGCTTTAGGAAGTTGAACTTTTATGTCCATAGATTAACTTGCTGTGTATTCAGAACTTGATATATTCTGGCTTTATGTCCTTTATAGAATGAAGTGTTGCAGTAAGAAGTGAATAGCCTGTTTAGTTCATCATTGAGAAAAGGTATCAGAGAACTATAAGTACCCATTGGTGTTTATGTATGTGCAATTTAAAAATTAATTAAGGAACTATGAACTCGATGAAGTTTTTTGTTTGAACATTTTTTAATAGAAGTTTCTGTAGTGCTTGTTCTTTCTGAGTAGTGATCTCTCCAAGACAAAGAATTAACCTGGGATCCAAATGCAATTTGTGAGCATCCTTTCTTATTCCTAAAAGTCAGAGACATGATACCATGGCCTTAAAAATGTGGTGTTTAAGAACTGAGGTATGTTCAGAACATGAGCTTGAACCCAGAGAAGTACTCCACTATTTTCAGATTTGACAACCTCTAAAAATTCTGGGGTTTTGCCTTGGTTAAGTCTTTTGTTTCTTAGACTTGAATACTGCTTTTGTGTTGGGGCAAAAGAAAGTTAAAAGAAATTTATTACTGAAATAAGGGAAGAAAATTAAATTCTGCTGGCTGCCATTTAAGAGTTATGGACAAAGAACACACAGGCAATAATTACTTTTAAAGCCTCCTTGGAAAATAGAAAATCTCTTGCTATTGTTAAAACTGCCTTTAAAACTAAAGAAGTCATGTGCAGGACCTGCACAATTTCTTTGTGTGTGTCCATATCTGATTCTTTGAAAACTTTTCATTTCAAGTCTGCATTTGCAATATTCTCCACTTTTCTTTCATTCTGTTAAGGAACTTCTAATGCCTGTTTTGGCACACAGAAACCAGAATTCCACTATTCCATTTGTTTATTTTTCACTTGACTATTATGTTTTATTATAAAATTGCATAAATATCTTGGTTAGGTAAATATAGGTGTTGATTAATAAATTTACAGTGGGAGCATGTGAATTAATACAAGCAGTTCTTCCTTTGCAGAGGCTTTTATGGTGGTTTGCAGTCTATTTGTACTTTCCTTGGTAATTCCCAGAGATGGGATTTCAGGAAGGAAATGGAGCAAATCTAGATTCAGACTTTGCTTTTGGATCTCCTCTCTCTAGAGGATCAGAACAAATCAGTGAATTTAATCAGGCACTCAAATGTGATGAAAATTTGGATATTAATCATCAGTGGGAACCTGTGTTCCATGCTCATTAAATAGCAAATTTTGGTGAGTGCTTCCAATTCCCTTATGAGTTACCAGAATTGCATGTATACACCAAGCAATGTCAGGTCATAATGCAAATTATCTTGGAAGCAGAGCACTGCATATTGTATTAGTTATCAATGAAATCTCAGATTCTACTTTTACTCATGTAACTTTAACATCATAAATATGCAAAATTACTTTATCATATGCAATACAGCATTCTCTTAACTTTTGTTAATGGAAGTCTGGACTATTTAGAAAGACTAGTTGTTAGAGTCAACATGAGTATTAGATTGAGAGTCACATTTCAAAAGTGGGGAATAATAATTAAAGTGGCATTAGAAATAAGTGAAGTCTTCTGACTTACTAGTGAAGTATATATTTTTAAAATTAATTATATTTGCATACAAGAATAGAACACGTAGAAGTAAATTCTTGGGGTCATAGAGAACTTTAAGCAATGTCAATCCTGTACATCCAGAATTCAGAAACAAGCTTCAGTTACTGAACTTTGAATTATTTTTGCTTATCTCCTGGAATTTTTTTGTCTTTAGGGCTGATGTTTTTAAGGGCTTTTTTTTCTACTTTAGCCATGAACAGAAATTTTCTTTTGTATTGCTTTAAATAAAGGAAAAAAAGAGAGCTGGGATTTTTTGGTGATTAGCTGTCTGGAAAGAAAGGCCACTTAAAGGAAAAAGTAGTAGCTGAAGTCTCAGGTTGATACTCAGATTTGTCATAAGATTTCACAGTGTGAAAAAAAGGATCATTCCCATGGCTAAGCCTGTATCTTGCCTGTTCCTAGAACAGGGCTCCCTTCTCTCTCTAGTGCCCCACAGCTGGGGTGGCCAAGCTGTGTCGAGTTCTGGGGTGGGTATTTCTGATGCCAATGGGCTCTTTTGCAGCAGGGCTGTAGGAGGACACCTGCAATCCAGCTACAGCTCGTGCTCCAGCTTGCTTTACCTGCTGCCATCCTCCTTGCTGAGTGTCACACAGATGGAGACACCCCCTGTGAGTTTTAAAGCACGAGGGCTCCCATGGACCGTGGGAGCGCGGTGTCCAGGGGAGGGCTCCTCCACCTCGCTCGGGGGCAGAGCTTTTCATACTCAGCACGGGCATGTGGAGCTCCCCTCGAGCTGTTTTTGGTTCACCCTACAGGAAGCTGATTGAAAAATTATTCAAGTCCCTGTGTAGCATCAGAAGGAAATAAACTAAGCAACAAAACAAGAACATGAGGGATTTTAGGGCAATCAATATAGAGCACTTAGGAGCAGAGCAAGTCCTACAGTGAGTTTAAATTATCTTTTCTCAAACCACTTTAAATATGGAAAAGCAGCATCTATGCTAACCCAAAGAAGGTAACTGAAGCTGTTTAACATCTGAAATTGTTGAGTGGTGAGGTAAAGCTGAATTTTTAGAATACAAGTATGAATTCACAAGTACATATGTTTTAAAACATGCAAAAAATCCCTAGATTGAGAAGAAGCAGTTGAATTCATGCTGTTGGATTCCCTGAGAACTGTAAGGATCACATGGGTAGGGTTTTGCTCAAGCAGATCTGGGGCAGAATCTTGTTTTCCTTCATTCACCTGGTGAGTCTGATATTCCAGGCTGAGTACAGAGCACTTCCCTGTGACAGCTGGTGAGTTGCATGCAAATACTTCTTGCAGTCCCAAATGGAGAACCCAGAAAAATTATAACCCCAGTATTTTTAGCTGTATTCCCATTTACAGTATAAGTTTAAGTCCATGTTTATAAAGGTAAATTGTTCCAAATGTTAAAAAAAGGTCAAGTTAAAGCAGCATATGCCAGTTTTAATACCTATTCTTCACTAGCTAATATTACTTCAAAACACATTTTATTTGCATATATTTTATGTAAGTTCTTTTTCTATTCATAGAACAAAAATTAAGTTTACAATTAATTATTTATTTAAAGATGAAATACCATATTTGTACTTAATTGTGTGTTAGAATATCATTATTAATACAATGTATGTTATTAATTAAAAATAATGCCTCAGAAGATATTTTAACTTCTTGTTGTTTGTTACTTATCTTAAGCAGTGGTACTTGAATATTCTTAATTCCCAATGCTGAATGGGAAGAGGTGGAATGGAATAGCATCCCTTCATTAGCAGCACTTTCTAATAGTTTGTATCTTTTGGCTCTTTGATTTAAAAAGCAGTGCTTGTTGTAGAAACATTAGCTATATTTTTATGTTTCTCTTGGGTGATGAGTGGTCCGAGCTTGCAAAACGGTCTAAACATTCTTATACTAATAAAATTAATATCAGATTTTATAGTCTGCTTAACAAAATCCAAATGGGAGTAGGCTATCCAAGATATCCTTCTAAATCCTGTTCTTTTGTGCAGCTTCCTACTGATCTGTGTAATTATTAAATGCAATTACTTGCTCAGTTTGCATTCTTTCCTAAATGCCATCTTTCTGTTTACTTGGTTTGTAGGCAGAGGAGGGCTTGGGGAGACTGTGGCCTTATTTATTCTAACCTTATAATAACCCATTTTAGTTTACTTGTGTACATCAGCAAATGTATGCTCCACACATTACAGGAAAATATGAAACCTCTTTTTCTAGTGGAGTTGTTTTAGTTGAGTCTAGATTTAAAAACAGATCATCTGCCCTGTAAACCCATTTGTCTGTAATTTACTCACTACAAAAGGCTGTTATTTTCTTTTCCTTCCTGTACTGACTGACTGGCTTGAATTTCAAGAGTAAATGAATTTGTGAGCAATGGTTTATTCCATTCTGGCTTTAAGGCTTAATGAGACTGTAATGCATCCAGGCTGAGGTTTCTGTTTGATCTCATAATAGTAGGAAATGGACAAGTAGATTGCACTAATCATTAGAGATTGCCCATGCATTTGTTCCTCCCTGCTCTGACAGAATGGCCATTTAAAGCAGGGGTTGGAGTTGGGCACATGGTAAAACCAGAAGGGCTCTATTGTCTGTCTTATGAAATGTCCCTGGCAAAAAATACACAGCTGGTTATGGAGAAGGCTGGGCATCTTTTATGTATCCTTCTGTAGGAGCTGAAGATGGAAAGGTCAGTGCTGTTTGGAAGAGCAGGATGATTTTTTTGGGAACTTCCTCCTCCTGTGAGCTGCTCTGCAGGTGTGACAGCTGAACCTAATGCCAGTCAGGGAGCGGGACACCTGCAGTCATGCCCCATGGGAATTAATAGAGCATTGTGATGGAACTGCTGGCAAACTTGTGTTGCAAAAGAGCTTACCTTTAGTGTAGTGACTCTGGTACTCTCTGAATTCATTCCTGAGACTCAGTCCTTTTGTTCTCTCACAGGTGTTGGAGTGAATTACCTGTCCTACAAGAAAAGTCTGAAATTAACTTCCTTTAGGAAAATTGCAAAATTAAATTAAACTTTAAAGGAACCACAGATGCCTTTTGAATATTTAACACAAACCTTGACTTTTTATTCTTCTTCTCACTTGGCCTGCCCTGGGACAGAATCAGAAATGAGGGCTGGAAATGCAGAATGGGAGAGCAGCCCTGAGGTAGAAGTTGGGTTTTTGGATGTTGGCCCATCTTTGGAGAAAGCCAAACTCAAAAAATTGCAGAAGTGCTAAAGGCTCTGAGCCCACTAAGCTTGAAAAACTGCTGACCTGAAAAGGTAATACGAAATGTGTTGTAAAACTTCTGGATGATGGAATAACATATGCAGTGGAATGAGAAACAATGTTGGCCTTTTCAGAAACATCTGGATATTTTGAGGGTTTTTTGTTGGTTTGTTTTCTTTTTTTCCCTTCATGTTAAATAGGACTTAAAGAATCTTCAATGTATGGGAGCTGCAAATTCTCACCATGTGTTGCTGCTAAGTATCAGGATACATGGTATGTGCAGCCAGTTCTGTTTATTTATTTATTTAGCAAAATATTGGTGAGAATTGGCTGCTTGCTTTGCTTTTCCTTCTACCTCAGTTAGTGAAGGCTGTCAGCTTGTGGCAGGAGAGATATTAAAGCCATTGCAGACAACAGCACAATGATCTGGAGATGGACACAGAACCCGCTGGAAACAGACCCCTGGAACCTAAAGTTTCCAGCCTAACTTGCCTGCCCAGTTTGCTTTCCACAGCCCCTGTCAGCAACACTTGACTGGGATGTTGATAAGTACTATAAAATGTCAGGGATGTTGTCTGAACCCAAATCCAGATTTGGGTCTGAACACAAATCCACCATCGCAGATGGTGTTGCGTTAGATTTGATCTTGGGAATATACATTCTCTTAGAAACAGTTCTGATATTAAAAATAATCTTTCTTGCTACAGCAATTGTTTGGCAGCTCTATAGACACCTTACAGTAAGAACACAGATGACTTTATTTGCTTTTGGAAGGTTTTGCTGCCTGAGTCGATGCTCCTTCTCTGCCTTTCTCCACCTGATTTTTTCCTAAAGCAGGACTAGATCAAGGCCCAGTGAGTTTTACAAGAAACCTTATGTTTTTTGGGGACAAAACAGATAAGAAAGTCAGGTGTCTTTTTCTGCCATACAAACATTTACTGAGTGAAAGAAGCTGTGTGTGAGGCGTATTCAAACACGGAGAGAGAAGAATGTCCGTGGCAGCTGGGCTGTGTTTTCTAACAGTGATAAAAACATTCTGGTGTGTTTTTGAACCTGAGAAAATTATTTACTTGAGGAAAAGAAAGACATATTCTGGTGTAAATGAAGGAAGTCATATGCATGCTACACTTAAATTCTAGTGCAATGATTTCAGGAAGTTGAGGAGCTGGGAGTGTTTTCCCTGCTGCACAGTGTTCCCCAGGGCCATGTGGAGCAGGGCCTCACAGCCTAGGGAGGTTGTAGTTGGCTCTTGGGGATCTTTATGCCTTGTGATGCCTTTTTTTTTAAAGGGCACTCAAGCTTAGGTGATGTGCTTTTTAGGAGTAAGTACTTAGCAATAGGCTACCTCCTTTCTTTGAAACTTTTTGGTGTTTGAAACGCTGGGCTTGCTTCATAGTTCAGGCTTGTTATGCACACCTTGGTGGCATGGTGAAAATATTACAAGATGCCAGATGGGTGATGCGATACTGTGAACAGATGAGGGACTGTGACTAAGACTTGTAGTCATCCAGTCAGACTGGAGACCATCCATAACGGAGACTGTATAATTTTTTAGTGCAAATGCAATGAAGAATATCTCCCTGTTATTCAGAGCATTTGCATCCTGTTGAGTAAGCAGATGGTTCTGGAAGCCACCAAGTAACGGCATTAGCTACATGTTATATATGTGACTCTTGCTCATAATGGTGGTTTATTAGTCTTAGAGACAAGGCACAAATTTTTTTTTTGTTGTTTCTTTTGAAAGATTACTTTGCATGCAATGACTAAGAATTTCTTTGTGTGGAGTTTTCACTGAGGGTTTTTTTTTGGTGTATCACAGGATTGTGTCTAGCCCTGAATAGAGAAGACTAATGAGGTAAGAACAACATGCAGTCTTGTGCCATGTATTCTGGAGCACAGAATAGATGGATAATCTAGTTGAGGCATAAATGCTGGTTTTAGCTCTGCTATAAGGTTCATGCGTGGTGCTCTCAGAGATTTTTCTAGGAGCTTTTCCTAGGCATTTTCAGAGCATGTTGGTGACAGTTTTGTGCATTTAGGAAACAGGAGGCTTCAGGGTCAGTTGTGGCTCTGGGAATGTGACTCCCTGGGCTGGGTACTCAGCTCGTTTCACTGACAGACACATATACTGTGTTTCTCAAATCCCATGCAAAATGCACACTGCAATTCTATCTTTCTGGAGGTTTATTTTCTGTTTCTAATTGTCATAATCTCAGTGCAATTACAATCTCAACCAGAGCCACTTGTTGCCTATTTTCACATTATATCTTGGCATGCTGACTATCACTATGAAAACTGTGGAAGATAATAGCTTTACTTCATAGGGTTTCAGGCCCAAAGGAAACACGAGAGAATTTAGTTCTTCTTTTCTTCAGAGAATATAATAGATTTTTTTTTTTTTTTTTAACTCAAATACCTCTTAATTCAGATTAAAGCTTTTTTGTTTTCTGGAGACTATTCCAGAGAGCAGGAGAGATGACAAAACCTCCCAGTACATGATACTCTTGGAATGACAGGGAATTTATTAGGTATGATTACATGAGTTCATCGGAAAAGAAAGTTCATAGCACCGTTCTCCTAGTTTCAAGTTTTGATTGTGTTTAATCTCTAATAAAGTAGAATAAGCTAAATAGGGTTCTTTCTCTTCTGCTTTGGAGTAAGTCTAGTTAGCTGCATGAAAGGGAGAAGGTGTTGCTTCTGACCTCAGTGGGTGATTTTGGAAGCCCTAGAATATGTTATTTAAGTAAAATCATCTTCTTAATGGAGAAGATAATTAAATCTCTTTGCAGAGAAAGGAAACTGTGAGTGAAGGGAAGAACCTTGAATGAAGAGAAATGAGCAGGCAAAGGGTTTGGAGTCTTACTTTTATAGTCTTTCTGCCCCTGAAAGTCAAAGCATGATCTTTCCTGTTCAGTCCAAAGTGTGCTTACTGCAGAGAATTTTTGCAGGGAAAAAAAAAAGGGAAGAGAAATATATTCTACAAGGATGGCATAATTTTCTTCTAAAGACTTCAAGCAATGCAGAATCCCCTGGTAAAATATTTCAATTTGATTTTCCCGGCTGTGAAAGTAATCAAAAGCTTCTTTCAAGGTTTAACTTGCTAATGAGATCCAGTGACTGGAAGTTAGTTATGCCATTGTCTGCATGATTAACTATTTCCATCCTGTTATCAGTTAGCTTTTACGTGTGAAAATACCTATGTAGTGATGAAGTCAGTTTATAACCTTCTCTTTGATGATCTGAGTATGTTGCACTTCTTAAGTCTGAGATCATAAATCATGTTTTCTAGACTCGAGTAATTTTGTGGTCCTCCTTTTAACGTTTTCCAGTATTTCCACGTGTTTCTGAAATTGTGGATGTTATGCTGGTATTCTGTCAGAGGGCTCACAAATAATATAAAATGGGGATGATTTCTGTTTGTCTAAGCTTTACATAGTTATTTTTTCCCCTTAAGAATATAATAGATGCTTTTTACTAAGAAAGTATTTCAAGAGGTTTTCCTGAAGTTCTCATTTTTCTTTTTCCTTTGGCTTACTTTTTTTTTTTTTAATTTCACTTCCACTGAAACTGTTCTCCAAGTTCCCAAAGTGGGTGGTTCTCATGGCAGTGACCAACCGATAACCTTCAGCCATACAACTCCGGAAGTGTCTATTTTCTGTAATTCTGTAGGAAGCATAGGCTCTTAATTAAAAAAAAAAACAGACTTTGACAAATATCTAAACTAAATTCCTTAAGCAGGCAAGTCAAGTCCAATTCTGGACTTCCCATTCAGCACATAAAAACTGCATTCTGAATTCCCCTTGTGTTGTCTTGCATTTGGTTCTATTAAAATGAATTTTGTTAGGTTCTCCATGTAGGCAGGAATTCAGTTTATTTCTCAGGCACCTCATTTTCTTTCCTAACCCTGAGAAGCTGTCTCGCCTACCACTGTGAACACAGGACATTTTATATTTTTTATAAAAATAACATCAGATGAAGAAGGAATTCCTCGTCATTCCACTAGAGGAGGAGTTGTTGGTATCAAGAACATTTTGAGACCTGTGAGTATTCTACAATTGAATCCAACTGAAGTACACTCTGTTAATTCCACGTCATCATTTTTTAATTGAGTTGTCGTGTTGTACTAAGTCAAATGCCATGGAGAAATCAAGTGCACTATAGCATACAATTGCCTTTGTCAAGCAGACCTGTTATCTCTTCATGAAAAGACAATAGGTTTGTTTTACAAGACCAGCCTTCCATTAAACTAACTGATTGACATTAATTAGATTTTTAGCCTCTAATTCTTTGTTGATGAAATTTCAAATTAATCACTCCTTTTACTGAATGCTAAATAACTATTCTAGAGGTCTGTGGCCCATCTCTTTTATCCTTGTTTAAATATTAGGTCTCCTTTGGCAGTTCTTTTTCTTTGGAATGTCCCCATTTTTCAAGGGTTTGTTTAAAAATAATATTAGCAATTCAGGGAAGCTCCTCAGCATGCCCTTTTAGCACTCAGGGATATGTGTTATCCAGGCTTCTGATTTGAACATTGTTTAATTTTAGCAGATATTGCTTAACATCCTTCTTTATTGCTTATGGCAGACTTCCTATTCCATCCACAACTTTGCATGAGGTGAATGCACCCTCCTGCTTCATTCTGAATGCATAACAGGGAAAAAATGGAGCATTTCTGTGTACTTTTTGTACTTTACATAATCTTTTGCAGTTTTGCCACTCACTTCTTTCAGATCTGCTGTATCTTTCTTGTCACTATTATTTTTAAGCTCTTTCTCTTACCTTTCTTCAGCCTTATACATCCACATGCTCACTTTTATTTTCATATGCATTTTATATGTTCTGGTTTCTTTTCTGTTTTCATTGCTAATTCCATGTCTCATTTTAAGCATGGCCTGTTTTTTGTCCAAGTAATGATGACTTCTTGAGATTTTAGAAGCTTTTACTTGTACAGACACCCTTGTGTTTTGTTAAAACTCACAACTTAATATTTTTGTTTGTTTGTTTTCAGTTTTAATGCTAAGTATTGTTTTAAATTTTGGAGACAACATTCTTCAGGGTTTTCAAACTTCCTGTAAAATATATGCTTGAGTTTTTAAATAGAATTTTGTTTTATGAAGATGATTTGCTCTAGGTAAGCACAGTGAAGTCATCATCATGAATATTGTAGTCTGATGTTGAACATATTTTTTTGAAGTGTTTCTCATTCAGAAATGCGAAACAGATTGTGGATAAAGGTTTTGAGGTTCTTATGTGTTGGTTTTGTGAATGTATGAAGTCAAATATTTGTCTTTGCTAGGACTTCCTTTACTTTTCTCAGTGGAGCTGAACAAATCAGCTGGTGCAGAGCCCATGGAAAGCTGAGCTGCTGTGCCAGCACAGAGACTCAGTGCCATTGGCAAATTCCAGCAGCCAGTATCTGCAAATATGACACACTTTTAACAATACTCAGTGGTATTTGCACAGTAGTACAGTGAAAACCTTTCATTCAGGCCCTGTGGTATGTGAGCTGCTATGCCACCTGCTGCATCTCCTGCTTGCTGTCCCTTCTGTGTTACAACTGTAGCAGTAATACTGTGACTCCCTACTCCCCCAGTGTTTGAGGAGGTGTGGTTTTGGGTTTTATGAAATTGTATTGGCTCCCTATGGCATTTTCCATGTGCTGTTCTGGCACCCAATCCTGCCCTCAAAAGTGTTTGGTGTTTTGGCAGCAAAGAGCTTTGTAGCTCCACAGATTTAGATTTGCAGTTAGGAAGTTCTGCAGAGGGAGATCAACCACCCAGAAGTGGGTGATGCCTGCTGTGAACCCAAGACAGATGTGCTCCAGGTGTGGCCATCCTGGAGCAGGCTCTGTTCATGACGGGGCTCTGGTGGCTCTTCTCTCCATCTCAGTGTTCAGTGAGCTCAGGTAGGCTCAGGGTGCTGCCATGGTGACAAAGATTTGTGGGCAGGAGGTTTTGTGAGGCTGATGAGGAAGTCTCCTCAGACAAAGGACATCAGTTGAGATTTTTTTAGGAAGCATAAGGACAGGGGCTGATAGTTTAAAGTAGAGGGCACAGGGTAGCTCACATGCACATGAAATGCACATAACTTCCCAGCAGGGTTTTTTCCAGTATCTGAGTAAACATCTTTAATATCTATTTCAATTAGAAGTGTCTCACATATCTGTATGTTGCTGTTAGCCTCAAGAGAGAGACTGGGGATAAAATCTGGAATGTGAAATGCAGAGACTTAAGACACTGCAGACTTGAAGTCCTGAGCATAATTGCATCCTTCAGCACTGGACATGTTTAGCACAGTATTTTCCATACATCTCATGCACCTCTTCAGATTTTGACTCTGAGTCCTGTGCTTTAGTCCCTTGCTCATTAGTACTCTGCAGATCTCAGAGCATCCTCAGCTGCTTTGACTACTGTGGTAAAGATAACTTTATTATGAATACAATTAAGAATGTTCTTTGTGGTTTGTTTGACCCTTTTAATCACTTTAATCACTTTGATGGCTGCTTTGTTTTGCAGCTGCCACTGAATGTGTGAAGTCTAAATAACCTTTTACTTCAATCATATCTTCAATGTTTTTATCTCTAATAGAAAAGTGATTGATCAAATAACTGATGAAACCCAGCTAGGAATTCCCTAAAGTGCTTGTTGGCACCAAAGAGGTGAGGAAAAATGGAAAACCTATTTATTCTAATTAACTCAGTAAAAAACAAATTTAGAAAACAATGCCTGCATCAGTGGTGTGGAAACCTACATATACAGGCAAAACAGCTTGATATAGTGTTTCTCATTTTATTCAGAGTAAGTTTTTGGTTTGTGAGAGAGGGTCATTTTTGTTATATAAGTAAGGCAGAAGAAAAAATTAAAACTAGATTCCTGGAAGCTTGAATGTAAAATGTTCTCACCAGTTGTCTTTGTTCTTGCAGCCCCAAGCACAGAATATCTCCTGTGCTGTTTCATTTCTTGCCTCAGTGCATATATTTGAAGTAAGCCTGAGAGTCAAAGTCAGTGATAAAATTCAGCATCTGAGACATGGGAGTAAAATGGAAAGGAGCTGTGAGACATCAGCTGCATGATTCTAAATCTGATTGATTTTTATCTCCTTACTTGTCTGTTAGAGTTCAGGAGAAGCATTTGCCCCTGCCTCCTGTGTTCTCCTTGAAAATGACGAAAGGGTTGTGTTGGCCTGTAAGTGCTTTGGTGTTGGAGTGCTTGGGCATGGATGGATAATTGAGTCACTTTCTACAACTCTTTGTGCAACTCTTAATATGTTGCAATTTATTCCTTGGGTTAAATCTAGTCCTGTGGCTGAGCTTTTCTAAAGAAAAGTCCAAAACAAAGCATCACCACTATCACCAAGGAACATAAAACCCCCTAAATCTAACAACAGCAACAAAGAAACCCAAAACACATCAAGCTCCTCTTTCTTCAGTAATTTCTTTTAGTTGTTAGAAGTGCAAACCAGCAACTCTTTGCTTCTCCGGTTTTTAAAGCCTTGCTGCAAGAATAGTCATTAAGGGGTGTAAATATTTATTTCACTGAGATGCCAAAATTTAAAAAAAAAAAAAAATCAAATTATACTTGCGTGGATACCAGCTCTTTGAAGTTTAGTTAATTGTTTCATTGCCTAGATTAGGATGTGGAATAATTAACTAAATAATATGCTTGATTTTCAAACTTAGACAGCTTCCTCATGTACCTAAACCTCACAGTATTTCCTCTCCATCTGTCACATTTTCTGCTTTCCCTATAGCCTTTCCTGACAAGATTTATAATGTCCTTCTCCATTTTCAGTGCAAAACTTTATCCACGTTGCTATTTAAATCTTCAAAACCAGTCAAGTCTAGCAAATATATTATAAAATATAATATGGAAATAAATGCAGACCAAATAATTTTAGTTCACTGTAAAATTTTATTTTTCATTGTGCTACAAGACTTTCCTATAAATTGCAGTAAATCCCTGACTCTTATCTTTGAATTGAGGCCTTTTCCCCACAGCAGGTGGTGTTTGCATGCAGGAAGGTGATTCTCCATGTGCAGGGCTGGCTGGGCAGCAGTGGACACTCACAAACTTGAGCTGCCATTCACTTCTACCCTAAACAAGATTATTGTTATCTCCCTTTGGCATCTTTAGCAGATGTACTTTATATAATTGAGGGGAGTGTAGACAATTTTTCCTAAAACTCTCTGATTTCTCCTCTCCTTTATGCAGAGGGCTACTGCTGTTACTGCCAGTATTGGATTGAGTGGCAAAGAAGGTTATTCAATATACCTGCTGCCCATCTGAAAATGCTTTAATTGTTCTCTGGCCTGCTTTGCAAATGCCTGGCTTTTGGAAAAACAGGAGAGTTGTACTGCTGTGACTAATCTTTATTTAAGAAAAGAGGAAAATCCTAATGAAATCTAAAAAATATATTTTTACCAAACTGCTTTGAATTTTCTACAAGAAACATTACTATATTTTATAGCTATATTACAAGTATGAAACAGGATTAGGTTTAACATAGACAGACTGTGATCTCTTCAAAGAGTTTGCCTCATTATGCTTCTGTGTACCATGAGTTATATATTGTCAAGTGAGTCTATTGTGTTGTGGAAGTTATAAGTTCAGTTCAGGATGTCTTAGCTCAAATTGCTGCAAACTGAATAGTTCTGGTTCAAGGGTTTGATAAGCTCCTCAAGTCTGAATGTTCTAGCTCAAGATATTTATATCCCCTGCCTGTATGAAGGTCTGGGTAGTTTGTTTGTTCTGCAAAAAGAACAGCTTGAGAGTGCTTTTCTCCTTTTCTGCTTACTCTATAATGTGCTAGTGGTTTTGGGATTTTTTTTGAATTATAATTGTTTCTCTAGGTTTTTCTTACTTTGTGCACTCACAATACTGTTAAATAAGCAAGTCTCACATTCATGACTTCAGTAGGGGTGGAAAAAAACATACACAAGCATCAAGAAGCTGAAACTAATTGAATATCCAACTCTAATTTGACCCAAGTTGTCTCTGCTGTCAGATAATGTGTCACTTTGTAGCATTGACTGCTTAGCATATAATTAAATCTGTAGTAATTGTAAATTAATAGCTGCAAAAAGTTAAGATTGTCAGATACATCATACATTTGTCACAGGCTTTGAGAGCAATATAAATACTAGTCAGTTTGTGAAATGTTTATATTCTTTAAAGTTACATACTGCAGACTTAAGGCCTTTAAAATAGCATTAATTTCTTACAACTGAAAACCTCTCTGATGTGAATATTTAATGTAGGAAATTATATTTGATATTTGGAATACATTATGAATAACTGATTATTTTAAGAAGAAAATTTCAAGTGATGCTCAGGTTAACCTTGGAGAGTTGGTGTGATGTGTGGAGAGTCAGGTGAAAGCCAGTCCTCTGGGGGTTGTGAGACAGGAGCTCCTGCCCTGAGTTCAGAGTGTTTGCAGCTTGCAGAAGACCTTTAACTCCTGGTGCAGAAACATTGAACATTGTCCAAATATAGCACCCAAAGAAAACTTTGGTTTTTTGGAAACAAAAGCAGCAGTAATGATGAAAGAGGAAAATGCTCTTCTGTATGAAAACTTTGCCTCAAAGAAATCCTTGTCAAATGTATGTCTCCTACAGCTCAGCATTTTCTGCCTTATTTGGGCATTTTTTGTGCCATCATTTACATGTGTTCATGTAATTAAGTCTGCTGAATAAAGCTGGCACTTTTTCTTTCTTATTAGCTTTCTGATGCTGCTTTCCCTTCTTCCTCCCTATTTCATTAATAAAAAGAAATTAGTGTTCTTGGGATTCAGACCCTAAAGGATGAAGTCAGTGTCGTATCCTTGCACATTATCATTATGTATGCCCATATATAGATATAGATTTTTATTATGACTAAATCTTTCTGATGTTCCAGCATTGTCACTGAGAGCTTTTGCTTGAAAAGGGAGTTAAAGTAAAGGTGAAAATAGAAAGACAAAAGTTGGGCTTTGTCCTTTGATGTCTTACAAAGAGGAAGAATGTATCTGGAAAATTACTGCCTTCTGAGGCCTCCCTCTGATACAACTAATCTTTTAAAATTGATGCTGATACTCACTTTTGTTCAAATCTGAGAATAAAACCTGTTCTTACAATGACCTGTGATCTACTTCTGGTTTTCTCTGCTCTTTTTTCTGCCTCCTCCCCTTCACAGAAAGTCTGCTTATAATGAAAAAAGGTGAACATGCTATACACAGCTAGTTTTGGGAAAAAATGTAGCTATGTAAAAATTAGTTCACTGTGAGCAGACTTGCTTAAAGTTCTCTATTTCTCCAGTAATGCCATGCTAGAAACTTAGCTGCAAGTCCTTGTGTTGATGAGGGTCATACATTATTTTTTCTTAGGTTTATGTGTTGGAAACATATGAATGCTCTAGTGAATGCACACATATTATCTGTGACAAAATATGAATTGGACACAGATTAGTGGAAATGTGTGTATCTGAATTCTAGGCAGAATTCTGAAGCACACACAATTCTGTGCAAAAATGAGCTCTGAGTGGTGGCTGCTATTTATTTTGATTTCTTTGAGGTTTGGCTACATGATTTTATAGCATTTCAGATTATAAAGTTATTTAGTGTTTAATGTAGTTGATGAAGGGATCAGCAAGGATCATGGCAGACAGACCAAGGACTAAACAATACAAGGCAACATGGCAACCATACAAGGACTAAAAATACCCTCCAGTATAGTCCCCAACCTGCATGAGTGTGCTGGTGAATAATTCCCTTTTACTGGATTAAGTCTAAACAGTCTTCTATAAGTAAGCCAAGCATTTAATGGGAAACTTTGCATTTTAATGTGCAGACAAGGCAGAAATTGTTTTGTATTTAACAGAATTTAACATCACCTATTTCCCAAAAATTTTGCCCATTTAACTCTTAGTTTAACATGTTGTCCCTGTTTCTACTAGAGCAGGGAGTCCTGCGAGTAGTGTGAGCATGGTGGCCTTGCAAAGCAAATGTGTTGAAGCTTGTGGAGTTGTCTTCATTTTCTCCCACTTACAGTTATGAATGCAGTGGCTACTTGAGCAACACAGACAGACTCTGCAATTCCTTAATGGCTCAGTCTAGGACACAATACTGAGGCAAGTCATGGTCTGTGAAATTGCTTGCTGTGAAGCCGGAGTACAAACGTTGAAGTGGTTGGGTGTCAGTGACTGGATGTGTTCCTGGGAGGAGAAGATGAAATGCTATAGTGCAGTATGCACATTGAGGTAGCCTCCCACTCGTAGCCTTCCACAATATAAAAACCAAACCAAACAAACAAAAGAACTCTAACAAACAAAAACAAACAAACAGAAACAAACAAAAAAAATGTATGTTTTGCATAGCTCAGAAGTAGCTGCCTTTGGTAGCAGCTGTTGAAGCAAGCAGAGCATGAGGGAGATGGGAAGGTGGTGGCGATGAATTCCAGGAGGAAATTACCTATGAGTGGAGCTGGGCATGTGAGAGCACAGGATCATCTGGGCTGGGAATAGATGCTTTTACATTCCATAGCTTTGCATAAATGGGTTTGTTTCAGGAGTAGCCATGCATGCTGTCAGCTCTGCAGGGAGGCAGAGTTCAGTTAGAAAATTCAGCCAGATGTTAAGTTGAACAAAGGCAGATGATGACCTTGAACACTTGTTTTTAAGATGGATGTTTTGGCTTGTTATTTAGTGTGTTGTTTAGATAAGGTTCCAGATGACTGGAAGCTGGCCAATGTGACACCTATTCACAAAAAGGGTGGGAAGGAGGATCCTGGTAATTATAGACTGGTCAGCCTGACCTCAGTACCTGGCAAGATAATGGAGCAATTTATACTGAGTGTCATCATGCAGCATCTACAGGATGGCCAGGGTATCAGACCCTGCCAGCATGGCTTTATGAGAGGTAGGTCGTGTGTGACCAACCTGGTCTCCTTTTATGACCAGGTGACCCACCTGGTGGATGCAGGAAAGGCTGTGAATGTTGTCTATTTAGACTTTAGCAAGGCCTTTGACAATGTCTCCCACAGCACACTCCTGGAAAAGCTGGCAGCCCAAAGCTGGGACAGGAGCACTCTTTGCTGGTTTAGAAACTGTCTGGATGGCCGGGCCCAGAGGGTGTTGGTGAAGGGTGCTGCATTCAGCTGGGGCCAGTCACCAGTGGTGTCCCTCAGGACTTTGTGCTGGGGCCAGTTCTGTTCAATATTTTTATTAATGACGTGGATGAAGGTGTTGAGTCTTCCATTAGTAAATTTGCAGATGGCACTAAGCTGGGATCATGTGTTGATCTGTTGGAGGGTAGGAGGGCTCTGCAGAGAGATTTGGAACAGTTGGATGGATGGGCAGACTCGAATAAGATGAAGTTTAATAAGTCCAAGTGCCCAGTCCTACATTTTGGCCACAATAACCCCCTGCAGTGTTATAGGCTGGGGATGGTGTGGCTGGACAGTGCCCAGGCAGAAAGGGACCTGGGGGTGCTGGTCACAGCCAGCTGAACATGAGCCAGCAGAGTGCCCTGGGGGCCAAGAGGGCCAACAGCATCCTGGCCTGTATCAGGAATAGTGTGGCCAGCAGGAGCAGGGAGGTCATTCTTCCCCTATACTCGGTACTGGTGAGGCTGCACCTCGAGTGCTGTGTCCAGCTCTGGCCCCTCAGTTTGGGAAGGACACTGAGATGCTTGAGCGCGTTCAGAGGAGGCAACGAAGCTGGTGAGGGGCTTGGAACACAAACCCTGTGAGGAATGACTGAGGGAGCTGGGGGTGTTTAGCCTGGAGAAAAGGAGACTCAGAGGTGATCTTATCAGTCTGTACAACTCCCTGAAAGGTGGTTGTAGTCAGGTGGGGGTTGGTCTCTTTCACCAGGCAGAAACTGACAGAATGAGAGGACACAGCTGCATCAAGGAAAATATAGGTTGGATATTAGGAAAAAAATTTTCATGGACAGAGTGATAAAGTACTGGAATTGTCTGCCCAGGGAGGTGGTGGAGTCCCCAGCTCTGGATGTGTTTAAAAAAACCTGGATGTGGCACTTGGTGCCATGGTTTAGTTGAGGTGTTGGGACATGGGTTGGATTTGATGATCTTGAAGGTCTCTTCCAACCTAGTCATTCTGTGATTCTGTGTTTGTACAAGCACATAACACTTAGTATCATAGCATCTTCATTTCCCAACAGTTAAGACTTTTTATATGCCACAGTCCAGATACAGGTAGTGATAACCATGGAACAAATACTTTCTGTGCTGCAGAAATTGCTCTTATGTCTCAGGGTAACCTTTTCCCAGGAAAAAGAAATTTCAAAATCATAAGATGTGTCTTTCTCGGAGTCATTTACCGTACAGCTAGTGCTACTCTTGTGGAAGGTAGTATTGAATAACTGCAGATATGGTCACAGCCCTGTCTATTTTAATCTTAAAAGGTGTCTTAAATTATTCTCAGCATTTTTTCTGGATCATAGTCTGGTTCCCTAAAACAGAATTTTTGTCCTCATGATACTGTCCCCAACTGGTCATAATATCTAAATGGTACTATATAGCAGAAATTGAGGTGGGTGCAGTTTTGTGCCAGCAGTGTGCAAGAGAATTACAGTCTTTGTTTGAGTTGTGCCCATTTTCATAGGAAGTTTATTTTTACCAAACTAAGGCACAACAATTTTAAGAAACCTAAATCCTTGTCAAAGCTGGAAGATGTTCAGCACATGGATTTTTGAAGACTGGTGTCTTCTTAAAAGCAAGAAGTGACATAGGATGCTTAGGACAGTGTATGAAAACACTCTCAGATTGGAGATTCAGAAACATCTCCTGTCTCTGTCAGCATTCAAAGTTTCAGTTTCATGGAACCACAGGTTGCATCAGGATTACTGTAGCTATTCATGAGTTATTCTTTGCTGATGAAATACTGAAGAAGATGACCTGCAAAGATCCAGTAAGGTTGAAGTCTCTTCTATGCACATCCAGGATTACTCACTGGTGTAGGAATCTGCTGCCCCTGCTATGAGTATATCTTTTGGAAAACTCTCCACCTTTTTTTATAACCTACTTTGTTATCATCATCTTCTCTGCATGTGAATTTTGCTGTACTGCCTCAGTGAAAGCTCATCTTCCAAATGAGGTTTTTCAAGAGGATTTATCTTTTCTTTAAAGACAAAGGCTTGGCTCATACAGTTGTATCCCAAGTACTTAATTCACAACTCTGCCAATTATTTGCTTTGATTTAAGACAAGACTCTATCCATTTTGTGGAAGCAGAGGTAAAACTCTTCTCTAGAGAGGAGTTTAAAGTTTTTTAATATTTAAAGATACTGTGCTAGTAGGTCCACACTATATCATAATATTTTATTCATGAGCTGGACAAGTGAATGCAGCTTATAGTATAGTGAGAGCATGAGGCATTGCTTGGGAGACAGCTTAAATTTACCTAGTGGTGAAAACTGGGTGCACAACTGAACATCTCTGGCATATCTAAAATATATTGATCTTCTTTCTTAAACAACACTTCATAATAGTATTTTTTTGAGGTTTGGTGGTTTTTTGGTCTTTGTTTCTTTGGTTTTGTTTTGGTTTGGTTTTTTTTTTTTTTTTTGTTTTGTTTTTTTTTTTGTTTTGTTTTTTTTTTTGTTTTGTTTTTTTTTTTGTTTTGTTTTTTTTTTTGTTTTGTTTTTTTTTTTGTTTTGTTTTTTTTCAGTAGAATTAAGGGACAAGTTCTTTACATCCTAGTGTTACATGCAAAGAACTTGACTCCTATGGAATGGTGGTTAAATATTCTATGAATTTTCCTATGAGATGTCAACCCCCCTTTTTCAGGCTTTTCTCACCATTCTTAAAATGTAAAAAGTCCTTTGGTTCCACCAGCCTTCACTGTCCACATTTGGCTGCTTACCCAACCTGGCATGCCAAAGTCAGTTTGCTGATTTCAGTTCTTCTAGAAATTGGTGAAAGAGCTAAGCTGTATTTTTGCCTCAGAACCTGTAAGGGAAATAGTGATTTATTGCATTTATTTCCAAGTTGAAGTACAGTGCCACAGGTTTGTTTTCATCATCTTTTCTTCTGGTCTAAAGCACACACTAAAATGCATGTCTGCTTGCGACGCAGAGAGAAAATTATTCCCATTAAGTGGTGTGAATGGCTACTTGCATGTGGGTGATGCTGAGCAAATGCTTCTAAAATTAACTGCTGAAATGTAACAAGGAAAGCCACTGTCATGCCATAAGGTTCCTGTAGGAATCCATTTACCCTGATCTGAAATGTGGAAAGAATGTTATTGCTGCTGCTGCTTCTACCTCACAGAGTGTTTCTCTTTTGTGATGAAAGCATTTTTTTGAAGATTGTGAAAATATAGAATCAGAAAGGAAGGACACTTGCTTCTCTGGTTGTTTTTAAAGGGATATTAATCCTCTGTTGTGGTGTAAATTAACTGAAAAACAGCTGTGCTGTAAGTGAATGGACTGCTGTGGTAAATTAGTCAAGAAATATGTTTTTCTCTATGTATTATTCTAAATGATGTGTTCTATCCAATCCTATCCTGTCCTTTTCCAGCCTGTTCTTTTTTTTTAATGATACTACATTCCTTAAATTATAAGAGTGAGTTTAAATGCAGCAAACAATGTGGTCAGGAACAGTGCAAAGCCTCTGCTGGGCCAGTTTCTCTGTGTCAGCTCAGGGCTGAGCTACTCTGAACTGAACAGCCTCTGTTCTCAAGTTCTCCATGAACAAAACTGAGAACATGAACAAAACTGTTTTAATTGTTGACCCTCAGAGTGGAAAAGCTCATCCATTAACTTCTAATGTCTTCTACTATACTGTGTTTATTGATTCACAGGGCCAGAAGCATGGATAATAATGAACTGATTTGCTTTAACAGCAAATTACTATAATAATCATGATTGTTTGATGGCATCCCTTTCCCTTTTCATTCTATTCTGCAGCACTGTCTCATCTTCTATACTATTGCTGCATCATCGATCATCTGTCCTCCTTTATAGTGTCTAATGCCAAATTTTAATTCCTCATTAGACAATCAAAGAATTTTGTGTGCACCAGGACAAACCAGGTTTTCATAGTGATGTATTTGCAGTTCTTCCCTGGGTCAAGTTCAATAGCAAAACAAAATATCTCCTGGATACCTCATTTTAGAAGTTGTTTTGTATCTTCAAAGTAGAACAAATACTGTTTGTCTAAGAAATGAACAGCTGGTGTGGACTGACTTGTATGTGTGTTAAACTGCCTCTCTTTTATTTACATCTTTGCTCCTGATTTTGGTTTTAGCAAGTTCAGAGCTCTTCAGGGAAAACTTCATAAATGCTCTACAAATCTTCAATAAGTTAGGCTGTAAGGAACATCAAAGTATCTTCTCATTATCTAGAGAAGGCATGGCTTGCTGCAGAGTTTAATGGTGATTGTTGAATTAGATTATGGGTTTTATGCTGGTTACTATAATCTCTGGTGATGTAGATGGATAAGCTATTATTCAACATGAAGCTTATTGAGATAGTAGGTAGCTCAAACTTGGGTGGGGAAGTGCTGAAGATATTTGAGGGCAAGAAGGGAAAGAAGCTATTGATTGGTGAATACTTATGTTTGATGCATTTAATCTTTCTCATAATGTACATGGTATTAAATGGATCTGTTAGGTTTTACTTTGTAGGTAAAATGTTTAAAGAGGAGGACACCTAATTCATTTAAATATGAGGGGTCTAAACTCCCACCAACAGGATGTACAAGTGCATGTGAACTAAAACCTTGAACACAAACACAACAGGGAGTGACTGCAGCTGCTGTAGGTGACTAAGCCATAGTAGAAAACTGCTATAACTGTTTTTTTTAAATATAATTTCTATTGGTTTTGCCTCTTTACAACTGCTGATCAAACCAAGTTTTAAGGGTAGTTTTTCCTGTTGTGGACAAATGTTTCTTTGTCTGTATTTAAAGCCAAGGCATTGGAGTGTCCTCCTTATCTGAAATGAATATGAAAAAACCACTAATTACTCTCTTCATTCTCTGACCTCTACAAGAAAAGGTAAAAAGCATCCATAGATGTGATAGGTTAGACCAGATCTGTAAAGTAATTGAAAAGGTGATTTACTCACACTTTTAAAGAAAACATGAATTTTTATATCTATAGTTTTTTGGCAAAGTTTGATTTGTGATTTTGAAGACTGAACAACAGTGTCATGATAGGCTAATGAAGAATTTAATTCAGACAGTAAAGAATGAATCTGAATTATCAAATTTCTGGCTGATTATTCCAGCATTATACAATAGGTTTCTCTGCAGTGAAGAGAATGAAAGCAGCATGTCTTGTTCAAGGATGACCATTTGTTACTTCTGGTGCACGTGGCTGAGGTCAGGCTCTGGAACCTGTAGATGGCCATTGTGTGCCAATGGAGATAGATAATAAAGGTATGCACAGGTGAAATGTGTTCCATCACCTGCTGTGATGGGCTCTACTGCAATCTCACCAGCACAATATGGATTATGTTTCTAGGGCTGTGTGTAGCCCATGATTATGAATTGATTGATAATGAGCCTGTGTCACTTCTTGGTTTCAATATATCACTCCAGATACAAAGATGGTCTGCTATGGCTTCTGGATCAATTTTTTTGCAGTTATTTTATTGGCTTTTGAGTTATGCAGTGTAGTGGAGGTGATTTTTATTTTCCATGCATTACTGCAAAAGAAGATAATATTTTAGGATAGCTGCACTACATGTTAAGTTCCTTGATTGAAGACGTAAAGCAGTTTTGCAGACAGCAGAGAAGGAAGTTCTACTAATGGAAGTATTCTGATTCCTTCTTTTTTTAAAGATTTATTCGACTAAGGCTGTAATTGTCTGTACTTGGTCTCTGCCCAAAAAAGAGAGGCTTTTGTTGGTATTTGGGGAATTTTTATCTACTTTTTAAATGCAAGCCAAAATACTTTAGTCATTATACAGAAACATGAGAAAACGTAACAATTCAATTGTCTCTGCTGTCATCATGCAGAATTAGAAAAAAATTGAAAAGGCTATATAAAAAAGGGTGAGAATCTAGAATTTGGGGTTGAAGAATCCTTCCTTTGGAAGACTAATGGTATATTAATTATGTTCAGTGGTGGGAAAATGTTCACTTTTATGTTGACTCATACAGCTGGCTTTAACCTCACCTCAGTGTTCCTCATGAAATCTGGCATGTACACATGCTTGAATATCATTCTCTGTGAGATATTGTGAATGTTTTGTGATGTACTTACTCCTGGTCATATTTTTTTAGTGCATATAGAGGGTGTTTTTCTTAGACCAGGGGAAGAAAAACTAAAATGAAAACTTTTGCTTGGCTGTTTGCCTGAGTACAGGGCAATGACTCACTGTGTGTCTAGTTTTTCATGTCTTCTGTTCAGGATTGTGCTCAGGTGCACTTAGAAATGTTCTTATTGGTCCTGTGGCAGCAGGGTTTCATCAGTATAAGGCTGATCCTTGAAGATCAGGGTAGAAGGTGGGCTCTGAAACATCTCTACTCCTGCGGAGTCTAAAGAAGAGACTGTCCAGGGAGATTTGAATAACCTCTTTAGGACTGGAAGACATTAAGTTTGAAGATTGCCTCTAGTATGACAGGCTTCTGGACCTTTTCAAAATGTCCAAAATGTAGGAGGTTTTTAGAGTTAGTTCACTGAGGGCAACTACCTTCTGATTGTCTCAGTAATTTGCCTAATGGACGAAATTGAGACTGAAAAATGTCCAAAAGAAGATCAAAATCAAAACATGCTTTGCATTAGCCCAGTATGTGTTTTCCTAACACAATGCTTTGATTTTGGTGGAGGTCTGGGATGTTGTTTGCTTTGATTCTGCAGTTTGAGAACAGTCAATTATTGACTAAATGCTTGAGAGAATTTAGACTTAAAGCAACGTAGGAAGCCAAGGGATCATAAATGATAATTGCCTAGTTTCTTCAAGCTATTCACAAAACTTTTTTAAAGATGTAATTGAAATCTTCATTATATTATCCTTGTTCTCAAAATAATAATTTTCATTTATACTACTAGCATGCAATTGTTACACTGTACATTAAGCTCTGGGTAGTATTTATTAAATGTTTTTAATTGGAGTAACTCGGAGCATTTCAGGAAGTATTAATAATCCGTGTAACTGCCCTCCTAAAGGAAGCATTCATAGCCCCATTTTTCATATAAAAGAAGATAAAGAAATTGAGTCATGCCCTAGGTTACTGACAAGCCAGTGGCAGAGTGAAAGTGTAACCTGTGAGTCCTGATCTCTGAGAACTGAAATCCATCAAATGCAGGCAAATGTTTTTCACTGCATGGGAATTCCTTTATATGAGCAAGGGGAATAGGTGGGGAATAGATGGGCAGCTTTTATGAGTGAATGCTTATGGAATTATGTACTAATTTTCTTTTACTCTTTCTCATAACTTTTTCTTGCATTTCTTTTTGGAAGAGTAGAAGTCATATTTGCAACAGTGCTAAGTAAAAATGCTTGTCTTCAGTATGGTATTACAAAAAACAGGAGTACATGCAGTGCTTTTGTGAGCATTTGAATTGTAGATTAGTTTTTAACTGTTCAGTTGCAATGGTATCAAGCACTACCAAACAGGGCTCACACAAATGATATGGAAATATAGAACAATGAAATTTTTGCATCTGTGAGGAGATTCAAATCATTAGAGTGTGTAGAATAAAGCATATTTGAACAGATCTCAGCCATATGAGAATGGATACTTTTGAGTCAAGCTTATTCCTTTAATGTAAAAATTCTTTATTTGCATAACCAAAATTATGCTACTATAACATTTTTTTCTGTGAGAAATTATCTGTATCTAGAGCTATAACAATATGCAAGTTTAAATTGCTGTTACGATTTTAGTAATTAACATTCTGTTGTAAATCAAATGTATAGCTTAGTTTGATGTCTTTATATCAGTTTCTTAAATAACAGCTTATAAATTAAGCTTCATATCAGAAGAAAAGAAATTCCATATTAAAAAGGAAATAGCTATAACGAAGAGATTATGTGTCTGAAGTTTCCTTTTTCATTTAGTACTGGCCATCTTATTCTCAATTTTTACTCAAATAAAAAGGTGATTACAATCCTTCCCATGGTCTGTGCTATATTAAAGCAATACTGATGGCTTTTTGCATTTTGGAAGATAATTCCACTGATTGTAGGATCTTGTGCCTTCACTGTTGAAGGAAGGGAGTCTGATGCTGTATTTTTTTCTAACATAAATTGTTCACAAGTTCATGGCATTATATTTTATAGTGATATAGCAGGAAACAGAGACTATCTTATAGCCCCTGTTGAGAAAATAGTCTTCTCTGCTCTTCAGCTCCTCAGATCTGTGCTAGCACTAATCTTTTTTCTGCTGATAGTGATTTTGGGAAAATTCTATTACTTTGCACTACCGTGATGCTTTGTAAAAGAAAAAACACTGAGTATTTTAAAAATAAGTGTAATAACAAAAATATACTTAGTGATGACTTTGGTCTTTTTATGTGGGTTTGGGCACCTTACTGAAACAAATCTATTAAACATACCATAAGTGGTTCTGAGCTGATGAGAATTGAGTTGTTGGTGTTACAATTTTCAAAATCAGTATTCAGTCTGCAGTGCTGCATGAAATTTTATAGATTGAATGTATTCTGAGTAAAGCTGTCAGATCTACTTCAGGAGAAGTAATTAATGCTAGTTGCAAGGCAAGCTGTTGTCATGACAAAATCCGAACATTCAGTTGAGCGCACCTGTCCTCCTGACCACTGATCTCTGTGTATCTTTTGAAGACTGTTGTACATTTGTGGTGCACATCTGAATAGCAGCTGTTCTTTAATGGAAAAATTAGCAAAAAACATCAAAAAAAAATTTTAAAAATCACTTTTAGACGTATACCTGGGAAGAAAAGTCAGCCATTGTGGATAAGCAGAAGAGAATGAGGGCAAATTTTTCAACAGTGCCATTATATTGTCAGGTAACCAAATGACTTTGTCATGCTGATATAAGAGAATATCTGTGTGTTGCTCTTCATGCAGTTACTAAGGGACCAGTGATGCAGTTAGTCCAGTGCACAACATCTGAGTACAATGCTCAAAGGAAAGTGCAGAACGGGTTGAGAGTTTTCTGTGGTATCTGAACTGGCTGAGACACCGAAGAATTGGGTTCAGTAGTATTTTCAAAATGTGATGGAGATCTAGCCAGTAACTCTAGAAATTCCTATTTCTCTAAATATCATTCCATGAGCTAAATATCATTCTTCTCTACTTGGTTTCTTTATGATGTGATGGGAAATCTATGCATCAGTTGCTCAAAAAAGATTGATTTGCTTGATCAGATTTGATTTGGTACATTGTTTCATTCAGAATACCTTTTTCATGGTACTGCATTAAATAAAAAAGTGTTATAACAGCCCTCTGTAACATGTGCTTTCATTATACAGCATGCTTATCATGTTTCCTGAAATTTTATCTTTGTAAAATAGTCTTTCAGCCTTTTAAGTCACTATTTTTGAGGGAATACTGGTATCACTCATATATTTCCATCCCCAAACCCCTTTTAGCTCTTTAATAAATGGATTTAGCCCTTTGGATTAAGCATAAAGCAGACTTCTTCAGCTAGAAATGGATTTCGATTTGTACTTTTATGTTTTGCTGAACCTTGCCCTAAAAGAAAACATTGGTTAATTCAGAAGTCTTTCTTAATTAGGATGCAGACACTGGTGAATCAATATTAATTTCTTATCAGCTATTTTTGGATTAGGTTAATAAAGTTACTGAGCATTTAATGAAGGACTGTTTTTAATATTTTTACTCTTGTGCACTGCTATATAAGTTTATGAAGATTTTTTCATATACTAAGTTTTTCTTTGCTCCATAATGGATCTACACCACATTTCAGAAACACATTTAAATTTACTGTAGAACCCAAATAATACAGTGCTAAATTTTGGCATATAAAGGGTTCACGAGAATAAATCCTCCACTTATCAAAGGCTAGAAAATAAACTTTGACTGACCTTTAATGTCATAATCATGACTATATAGCATAGAACACCATATAGGATTTCAGATGAAATCACTGAATTTATTTTAAAACAGTTATAGGACATTGGAACAAATCTGTTCCCTTTGATTCCAACAAGCCACATGCTGTAGCAGCTTTGTTAAGCTTCCAATATATGTAAGGCACACCACAGTTTAAATCTTTGTGAGGGATAGGTACACATACACAAACAATAAAATGATTGTATGAATTAGGTGAAAAAATTTTATAACATGGATTTGTTAGGATTAACTTCTTTCTAGGCCTGAGCTGTGGGAGTGCAGTGGGAAATGTAATATGGTTTGGCTGATGTGTCTCCCTCTCTCCCCCACCCCCTGCCCTTTTTCTTCTGTTTCCAACCCGAAACCTGAAGCTCTCCCAAATCCACATTCAGTCCCCAGGGCCAAGGCACTGGAAGTCACTTGCCTTCCAGTGAATGTGCCTGGTCTGGGCACTGACATCTGTGGCCCTGACCTTCCTGTGAACCCTCCAGCAAGTCCACTGCTGGTTTTCTGCGTTTTATTCAATGTACAGGGCAAAGATTCACTAATTGCATTTACTGGGCTATACTACCTTTAAAACATTCCTTTTACAATGTCCTTTCCCCTCAATCACTGGTGTTTTTCGGCTTTTCTGCAGTATCTGGAAAGGATCAAACTGATAGTTGCAAACAAAGTGTGAGATTTTGAAATCTAGATATTTGGAATATTGCTCAGCTTTAATGGTGAGAATAAGTATATTATTGAGAAATATTAAAGACAACTGGAGTGCTAATGATGTCACACCTGAAAAATGATTATTCTATCATTGAAACATTTAATTTCCAAAAATTGAGTTATGCATATTTTCTAGATTTGTAATAAAATAATTAGTGCCTACACTTTCTCATTATTGACTGATTTGCTCCAATTTCTTTGTGTGAAAGGGCCTTTGTCATTGAGTGAAGAGTCATAATATAGTCAAGTTTTACACATTTTATTGTCTCGACTTCAGCTCCAAGAATTACATGTGTACTTGGGAAATGAATTCACAGTACCACAGAGGCTGGCAAGTTTCCAGATTTTAATTGCTTACCAGTGAGGCTCAGGGCAGACTGTTCTTCCTAGGGTGGGAAAATGAAAAAGGAACAAACCTCAGTTGTGCTGAAGAAAATGGAAATTATCTTCTTGAGAAGAGTACTCACTGATATGCAAAAAAAAGGCCTGCATCAATGTTGCATATTGAGCTCTGTGGCTGAATTAACAAAATTGGAAAACTTAGGAAAGCTGGAGCTGTCATGGTATTTAGCTAAGTCCTGCTTTTTTTGTAACTAACATCTTTTAGGCAGACTGAGGTAGCTGACAGGAAAAAGGGACTTTAGATCAAAATGCTTGGGAAATGTTTACAGGAAGGATGGGCTGAAAAGCTCGGTTGTAGCAAACCAAAGCACCCTGAGCCCATCTGCTACGAAAAGGTACTTCATGAGGAGCTCAAGTGATGAGATCCTGTTAATGAAAGCCAACAAATCTGGATTCCAATCTCTGGCTCCACAAGAGGCTCCTCTAAAGATGCTGTTTCTGGTGCACTCTGTCTGGAACAGGGAATAGTTTTTCACCTTTTGCATAAAGATCTTTCTTTCTCAAAGAAGCATTTTCCATTGTATAGCTTCATGTCCTTGCTTTCATATCTCCATCTTGTAAGTGTGCAAGCATCACAATGCCAAAAAACTAGTGAGAATAACGGAGAGAAGGAGTGATGAAGGGCAAATATCTGAAGTGAAATAGTAACTGTAAGTGTAACAAAATCTTTGCAATTTATAGCTATCAAGCTGTTTAGATATTATCTGTAGGTGTTATCTATTTGATACAGCTTCAAAAGGTACTTTGAGAAGGAGAATGATGTGTTTCACTTGCTGACACCAGTGCAGCAGCTATATAAGACTGCAAAAGGGGAAAAAGAAGGAAAGAGGACACTGCTGGCTAGGTTCAAGCCTGAGCTCTGGTAGGCAGATTGATGGTGATGTGAAGTGAGTTTTGTGTTTGCTACAAAATGGGTAGAGAATTAGTGGAACTTTACTAGGAAGAATCTTTATTGCATTGTGCATGAATAGATGAAAAATATCACTTGGATTTGGATATGAGCAGCTTGGGATACTGTGGAGGAGGTGAGATGTGGTAGCCCACAGCTGTGGCCAAGCATGGTGGCTGGATTGGTGTGGCTGTGCAGGTGCATGTCTTTGTTCCAGTATTGATACTTGGGGCTGGACTGCCTGGCATCTGATTATCTTCTAATGGGACTTGGAGTCTCAACTTCATTGCTTCTCCTGAGCTTTCCTTTCATAACTATTAATTGGCTTATAGTAAAATTTGAGCAACCCTTGTATTTTTCATTGTGCTTTCCATTGCCAGCCTGGTAAATGACAGGAACATCAGTTCAGTTTAGCTGCAGGAAATACATTTCCATGCAGTAAAATGTGGACTCTAAAATATATTCACCAAGCAAGAGGAAGCTGCTTACATGACTTAAGATCTCTTTATCTGCCAACAATTACATGCTCCAATAGATCTTGTTTAATCTCAAGATACTAATAATATGCATGCTAGGAAGAGTTCTAGTTATATTTGTCATATCTGAAACTTTTTAAGCCTTGCTATTCATTCACTGATGTTCACACTCACCAATGTTCATGCTTGTTAAATGTAGCACTCGTTAAAAATATATAATCCATATTCATCACTTTAGTTATCCATCACTAAATCAGATTAATAGATCACCATGCAATTTTACATTCTTTTTACAACTTAATGGAAATGATCCATTATTCAAATATTGAGCATTGCCCATCTGCACTCTTCGTATTTTTTTCCCTCCAGTTGAGTCACCCATTAATGAATGATAAAATGCAAAAGGTTGACAAATGAGTTTGGATATCTTCAAGTTGTTGTTGCCAAGACCCCTTGTAGGGTTTGGTCAGCTTTCCGAGTCATTACTCTCTGCTCCTGGCTGTTTGTGCTTCCTCAGGTGGGATACTCCTGTTTTGGCATCTCTGATTGGATTAATGGATTCCCTTATTATGTTTGATGACTTTTCATATTTCTCATTCTAATTCATTTTTAAAAAATGGACTCATGTCTTGGTAGCTTCTTTCCCATGACCGGAGGTCTGTTTTAATCAGAACACTTATATAACAGGGATTTTTTTTGGTAAATATTGCATTTGTTTTGCCAGTACTGCTATCTAAATACATGCATAATTGTGCATTTTAAAATTCTGTGTATCTGGGGTAGGCCTTTCTATTTTGTGCCTTTCTATTCCAGTCTGTGATTTCTAAGTACACTAAGGAGGCAAAAGATAATGACATCATACTTAACTTCAATATTAATCACGACAATAACTAACTACGAGCATATCCCTCACGGGTGTGTCTCATCTGGATTTAGCTCAAGCAAAGCCTTCACTTTAAGGGATGTCTCCCTCAGGATTTCTCTACCTGTCTCTGTTATTAATTCTAATTGATTTTGTCTTGAGCAACACTTCCAGAGGAGGTGGCTGCTGAAAACCGGTATGTAGCAGTTGGTCCTGAGACTACAGCCTCTGTCTCTCAGACCTGTCACCATGAGGCTTCTGAATAGGGTCTGAAAGCTTCTGAAAGTGTTAGCAGCTTCTCAGCCACTGTCAGTGCCAAATGATGCAATTGCAGGAGAAACTCTTGGCAGTATGTTCTGGTATTCAAAGCCAGCAGTCAACTAGCAGATATACAGTGTGCCTCAGTTTCTGGACAGTTCATGTCACTCAGCACCCAGAGATGAGTGATACTAACCAGGCTTAAGAGTTGCATGAGAGTTGCTAGGGGAGAGGGGTGAAAATGGGTGGAGAGGTAAAGCTGGTTTTGGTCATTGCAAAAAAAATTTCTTTCCAGCACCTGTGAAAGATTGTACAGCTCATGATGAGTTTTCTCTCTGTAATGTTTTTTATGTGTATATAATTCCTTCAGACAGGGACTGACAGGTAGAACACATGATATGTTCTTTTTAAAAAGACAGTTCAGTAAATCCAGCACATTACCTTTTGTCTTCCTTTATCCCCAGTTTTGCCTCAGAGCTGCTTGTTGAGGCTGCTGAGCAGGTGATGCACTGGGGGAACAGTAGGAAACACTTTTGTTTCTGGCCTTCCCTGCCCCAGTGCCCTGGAGTGCTCCCAGAAGCAGCATGCTGCCCTCTTGAACCTGTTCTACACTGGGCTGGTGGCCTTGAAAGGCTGTGCACCAAGGCAGGTCTTCTCTGAACGTGCTCTTTTCCTCACAGTTTCCCTTTTTCTTTCTTACCTTGTTTTCCATGTCTGTTCTCTGCTTTTTCTCCCACGCTGCCTCCTGAGGTCTGCTGTTAAGGGGAGTGGGTGCAAGCTGGGTTTGCTCTCTGTGAAGTGTTTTCAGAGAGGAAACTTGTAAGAGACTGAAAGGTGAGAATTTTTTTCTTTTTCCCCAGTAAACACTTGGAAAAAACCAGCTTTGGCAATGAAATAAACCTTTAGAAGTGATACTAGAAGAAAAAGTGAAATTTTTTCACAGTGTAGGAAGCATATCGTCCTATGTGTGTTTTAATTACAGGAAAACAATCAAAGAAGCCTGTGAAGGCTGCAGTTTTTGTGATTTGATGACAGCAGCTTTGTGAATTGCTGAGAGAGAAGTGTTGCCATGCTGTGAAATCATCAGACTCCCCCATGCTTGCCCTCTATCTGTAAGGCAAAACAAACTTCACTTTATGTGTTTATCTAACACATAAAGTTACTTGCTGCTGCTGTAAGCTTCTTCACCAACCAAGCCTGGATCAAAGTTACTGTTCACTCAAGAGATAGGTACTTTAATAAAATAAACAATGGTAGATCCTATATCAATACTTTAAACATTGAGCAAATATGTTCCATACACATCCTTTCCTAATCATGCATTTCACAGCAAATTTTTTTTTGCATATAGATCCACTGATACAGGTTTTTTCACATATTGTACAACAACATTCAATTTCACCTGTGTGTTTCCAGCTCAGGAAAAGTGACCAGATAACCTGTACAGATAGGATGTGAGCTTTGTCCAACAGCTAAAACATGATGAGTGCAACCAAGTTGGGCTGACCTTTCTAAGTATTTGAATAGGCTTTTAGCTTATGGACATTTTCTTCTAATGTTAAGTGATTTGCTAAGATTAGTATTTGCATTTCCTGTTCTCATCTCTCTGACTGCTCTGCCTTTGTATTTCCTTCCCAAATAGACTTTTTCTGCATGTCCTTGTGTCTTTTTCTGTCTTTTTTTCCTGTTCTTTCTGACTTGAATTCAGTTGATATTTTTTCAGTATCAAATAGATCACCTACATCGTTACCAGGACTCTGTAAAGCATTTCAGGGCAGTCCTCCACTGAGATCCCCTAATGTCAGAAATTAAACAAAGCAACAGAAAAAAAGAGCCCTGCTTAATGCATCTGTCTACATTTCAGTATTTAGCCAATATGTTTTGTTGGGCTGTGTGCTTTGTCCATAAAGTAGAGAAACTTTCCTTGGAGACATAAAGGCTGAAAAGAACCACTGGAGAAAGCAGTTGGTTAAAGGGGTTGCTATCACATGCAAGCACAGCGTGTTGGACAAAAAAAAAAGACCTACTAGAAAAGAAAGTTTTTGGTGTGTTTTTTGCTGGTTTTTTTCTTTTTTTTTTTTTAGTTTAGTGTAAATGGCAGTAGATGATCTTCAAGAGGGATGTGAGCAATGAGAAATCTGAAGATGAATCACTTGCTTAACAGAGCTTCTCATGTGTAAAAGGGGCATGTGAAGGAGGGGTAGGAAGTCATGCTGGCAATGGAGGAAAGAGGCAGGGGGGCAACTTTATGAGAGATCAGGACAGTTTCATGGACTTTGTGCTTCTAGTTCAGTGGAGCTTCAAACTGGAACAAAGCATTTTGGAAGACAATCCGGCCTTTTCAAAAGATGAAGGGGTTGTATCCTCCTTAAATATTTAAAGAACACAGGCAGCACTTTAAAAAGACTAAAGTATCAAACTAGGCAATTAAAAGAGAGAAGATTCTGCTGAGACCTTGTTTCTGAAGATGTACTGATGAGGTAAAACAGCAGTCCAAATGCTTAGTTCACAGAAGACAGCAGGCAGTAATTGCTTAAGTAAACGTGTGCTGTAAAAAAGAGAGTGTGCAATGCAAAAAAGGCCAGTGTTCCCAATTTGCTGTTGAGAACCTGAGCACAATTGTGCATATTTGCAGTAGAAATCCATGCATTTGCATGGGAGTGTTTAGTGCCCCTCTGTACTGCTGGAATTAGGAACCCTCTGGCATCATCCATCCCTAGAAGATTTCAAGATTAGGTTGGATGGGGCTTTGAGCAGCATGGTGAAGTGGAAGATGTCCCTTCCCAGGGAAGAGGGTTTGGAACTGGATGTTCTTTAAGGACCCCTCTAACTAATACCATTCTATGAATCTATGTTCCTTCTACTTGGATAAAGTTCTTTCATTCAGCCATCTGTCCATCCTGTAATTGAGAACTGATGGGATATTCCAAGATACAGGTGGTTTTGTAGACATTTAAAATATAATGGACTTTTCATGGCTGAAAATCTCTCCAGAGGAGTTAATTGTAAGATTTATCAATTAGCAAGAATCCCACCACCCCCAATCCCTGCTGCCACAAGGAATTTAATCCTGAATTAGGGGAATCTTTGATATGGCTAGTAGTACCTGTAATATGCTTTAGAGAAGCGTAAATGAGAAAGTCATAGGTCATTCCATAGTGGATATTCACAATTGAAGGAATCCTAGGAAAATAATTGGCTTCAGAAGACTTTTGATTTGTAATTAATTATTCACAACACAATTTTTCTAGCCTGTCTTGATTGTACACTTTAATCTCTTCATTTTGTCTGGCTTTCATTGGTTTTATTTGTAAGTTCATTAAAATTAATCTTTATGAAAAAGAAGTCTGACTTTGAATATAATGTTTCTTGTGCAATGAATGTGGGCATTTTGCTTTGTTACATGCATATGTATTTTATGGAGCTGCATATGAAAGTGTGGTCATGTGGGTTAGATGAATGTGCAATCAGTTGTCTCTGAGCATAATGTGTTACACAGCCTCTATTCTAGAGGATAGAGCATCTGCATGTGCCAAACAGCAGCACTGCCTTCACACTGCTGTAAGTTTTTTTGAAAAAAGATAAAAACCATCACTATGAACACCTTGAAATTAGTTTTAAGTGGACAGCAAGTGCAAGGCTTGGGGTATTGTGTTTGTGTGCTGGGTTGGGTTTCTTAGTCCTCATTATGTCCGACATGTATCTTAAGGCTGGAGTTGCACAGGCAATTTAATGATCAGAAACTCCTCTGGTACAGAATGGGGCAGCTCCTTTCCCTCTCCTCCCCCAGGCAGGGGCCAGCCATCCCCTGTCAGGGGCTGATGTTGGTGTGGCTGCAGGGAGAGAGAGCAGGGCATGGGCTGGCTGACAGCCTTGGGCACAGAAGGAGGTGACAGCCAGGTGTTTTTGCAGCACTTTCTGGCTCTGACTCACTCCTCTTGTCCAGGGTTTTGCTACAAATGGGGGAGCCATGGCCTGTGGTAGGGGAGCGGGGCTGGGGACAGCCCATGCAGCTTCTGACAGCATCAGCAAGTGGTGTCACAGAGAAGTGGGACAGCAGGGCGGTTTGTCAAAGGGGACTGGAAGGGTGGGGAGCAACAGCGTGTTTGGGACAGCATTAATGCCAACCAAGTTAGGTGCTCATTAAGATTGGTGTGTCATTTGCTACAGAGGTATTTTAATGTATTGGTTGACAGAAAAAAGAGGTGAAATAATTCTTTAACAAATTTGATAATCTCATTCCTATATCATCTCTGGTGTATTCGGCTGTAAAGTGGCACAGGATCCCCTCTGATTTGGGTCTCTGTTTTATAACTATTTGTTTGAATTTGATGTGCTTTCTTTTGATCTCTTTAGAAGTGTTTCTGTACCCCTCAGCAGATACCTTCTTGATCAGGTAATAGTGTTTGTTCTGAGCTTTTTTCAAAATTATAATGATACTCTGCTAGTTCCTATTCCAGAAGGAGTAAGTATCACATTGCTTTAGTCTTTATGAAATTATTATTTGGATTTTGTCCTCTGTATAGATTTTAAACAGGCTTCACAGCTGAGCTGAATACAGTTGGATTTGCTTATCCCTCTTTTGTGAAAAAATAATAAGCTCGAATTAATATTTCTTAATTAGCCATGCCTAGTCTTTGCTGGTAAAAGTCACTTTGGAATGAATCCACCCAAGGTTGCTATAGTGCTAGAGATACTCATTAGGTATTTCTGCCCATAAGACTGTTTCAGATGTTCCCCTGGGTTTTACTGCTGCTATTTGGGATGATTGGTAGCAGATGGGAGGGGTTTGGGGAGTAAATCCTCAAAATAGCAGATTCCCAGTTTTGCAATTGGCCAGTTTGTACCAGAAGCCAGTGAAAATAGAGTTTAAGTGCCATTTAAATCTGAGCTGAGATTTGAGACCTTTTCCCAAAAGAGCTATTCATCAATTTTTGCTGATAAATATCACTTGGAGCTTTACATGTAGAATGTAGCACATACTTTCCTTCTCTTCCTGAAGTTAGTGTCAAAGTTTGTAGCACTTAAAGGAAACCCAAACCTTAAACCCTCTAGAATTAGCCCAATATTAACTCAGTGTTAATTCTTGGTAATTGCAAATACCACCACAATCATGTGGGACCAGACCACAGGTTAATCCTAACATCTATTTAATTTTAGATTTTGATTTGATTGCTTAAATACTGACTGTATCTGGAACACCGGGAGATTATTCCTAGTATTTTGCTCTAGCAAGAGTAGAATTATTACTTTTTCAGAGATTTGGCTTAACTCTTTTTAGCTTCCAAATGCTTAGCTGAGCTTAAGGTTCAGAAAAAGAGACATGCAACTATCAGGTAGTGAATTAGTTTGTTACAAAATATATAGTTATCAGTTCAATAGTTATCAATTCAGCCATTAGCATATTTCAAATGTCGTGTTTAGTGAATATTTAACTTCAGTCATACTTGCTTTGCCAACTGCCTTCATGGACAAAATTTTAAGCTGGTATATTCAGAATTTCACAAATTTGAGGGGTTTTAAATTTTTTGGGTTTTGTGTGGATGTATGTCAGATTGGAGATTGCTTTTGAAGACCGCAGTAGCCTCTGTCTGGACAGCTAAATCTGCTTTGTGCGACTATGTTTGCAGCATTTCCTTCTAATGACATAGTTGAAAAAAAAGATAGATATTGGAAATTCTTGACTATCTGTACATTAATTTTGCTGACACTTCGGCCTTTAGGTAGTGGGTTGTAGAAAAATGGTGGCTGTTACTTTTCTGGTTGATGGCTTTGTCTCCACAAACACATGCATGTGAATTGCCTCTCACCATGTGTCCCAACCAATCCAGCCAATATCATCTCCTTCCAAATGGGCTGAAATTGGGCAGTCAAATGGAAACTCCTATTCACAGTTTGCAATGAAAAAAACTAATGAAATGCTCCATTAATCATTTACTTTGCCCTTCATTCTCACTGCAATGAAGACTGAGAAGCAACATTAGCCCACCTGAAAGGCTTAAGCATTTAAGATTGATCTTGAATAGGATAAGACCATCAGTGATATGATACAGGATTACTGAAGGCTTAAATAAATAACTCATGTCTTATTGTTGTGTTAACATAGCAATCAGTCATAGATAGTACTTCTAGGTATTGTATTTAAATTTCATTATTGAAATGCCTCACTGGTGGGAGTTTTGTGTGCTTGCTGAGACACTGGGTAAGGCTGCTTGTTTTGGCTATTCAGGATTTTATTTCGCTACTTGTAATGCTGTGAATGTTAACAGTGCTAAGTGAGGCAGGAATTATTTTTTAATACCTGTGAAATAAAAATACTGCTGTTTTGTGCAGAGTTTCCTCAGTCAGTGTTAGCAGCAGTCTTCTCTTTATGCCAGATGATCCCAGATTGAAATCCCCCTTAGACACATGGAGATCAATTGTCTCAATGTTTTACATGGGGTCCAGTGTTTTGTGTGAGATGTTGAGCCATATCCATGCTTGAAGTGCAAATTATGAAATTACAGGCATGATATATGGAAACTGTAGAGGAATTTTGAGTACAGGGTAATTTTTTTTTTTCTCTTTCGTTATACTTCTTTTGCAACCCTTAAAATTAGGAGAGAGAACCTTTGGAAACAAGCATTGGTATTCAAAGGACTTTGCATTATAAGTGTCTCCATTAAGTAAATAAATGTAGGAGTCATAGCAAAGCAGTTTGTTGTTTAGCTGTATAAAACACCAGTGATTTGTGCTTATTGAATTTTAAAACAGTGCAAAAAAGTTAGAGCAAAATTTAGGAAATAGCTATGCAGTTCTTGTTCACTGTTACAAAAATTAGAGTGATGCATACAAATAGCACTAATTAATTTTTCAGTAGGGAACCAACACTTTGTGCATACTGATTTTTCCAGTGCTGGTATGAAATTGGTTACACTATTGCTATACTGGGAGCAAGTGGCACTGCTGCAGGGGATTGTGTGTGTAGAAAGGTGTTGTGTAATCAGCACTGCTTGGATCCATGGTCTCATTGACTGAAAGCATTACAAGTGGGAGAATGTATCGTTCTGGTTTTACCAGTTACTTATTTTGAAAATGTATGAAATTGAAATGCAATTTTCTGATTTTTTACTTTAGGTAAATTAGGCTATGATCAGTCTGTAACAAATGGAAGGATTATTGTGGTGTTTGAGTCAGAGTTGATGGCAAGCTCTAGGCAACACTAGTCTTTAAATGAGCTGAACTTGTTCCTTGTCAAGCAATATTTGTCAGTAGAGCAGGTTTAATGTGAGACTTTTAGTAACAATAAGACTATGGATTTGTGGAATATTGTTTAAAGATCTGTGGAGTCTCTTTTGTTTTATTCATGAACAAGGCCAATTTTTTTTTTCTTTTACCAGGTTGCAATATTTGAGACAATAAGCCTTTAAAGAATCTGAAAAGCTGCAGATGTTAATGCTATTCTTTTGCATTCAACTTTTTTGCATGCAGTGAAAAGAAACATTTGTGAAATTTTTGTACAGGAGGAAGCTGAATGGAGAGAGTAGGAATAGGCAGAGTAAATTTTCTGGAATGTTTTTACCACAGAAAAATTGTGTTTGAATAATAAATGAGTCATGATAGCTAAAACCTCAGGCCACTGAGGCAATGCCTCTGCATATCCATATGGTCTAAGCCCATTTTCAGCTTTGGGTGAAGAAGCAAAGAAGGTGGAAATGCACTGTTAGTGTCAGAGAGTATAAACGGTTGGTGCAAGGCTTCTCATGGTCACAGTCACTTTGCACTTCCCTTTGATGTGGCTCAACATACCTTTTCTAAGGTACAAAAGTAAGGTACTTTTCAAAGGTACAGTCTGCAGAATTAACAGATGAGGTTCTTGCCTTGCCCCAAAGAAAATATTTCAGTTGCTCTTGTATTGAAAAAACGGTTTGTGGCTTTATGAATTGACCATATCATGCTCAAGTCTTTGCAAAATGTCTAAATTACAGTCCATGGCTTGGCTGCAGTCTCTGGGATGACTAGTCCAGACCTCAAATAACTAGAAAGTTGGGGGTTTTTTTCTGCCTACGTCAGAGTCCTTTACTCTTCAAACTGTAACTCATGTTTCATAGAAAGGGGTGACTTGCTGTTGGTATATACCACAGCAGACATTTGGCTCAAAGACTTGAGGGTGTTGAACAGTTCAACCACAGAATGCAACAACAGCACTGTAAAATTTTGGGTAATTTTTTGTAAACTTCACTGACCATTAGAAATTTAGAGCACGACAGAATAACAATGTTAACATTTTTACCAGTCTCTAGAAAAACAGTGATTTCTATCTCCCAGCCTTTCTCTATGTCTTCTTTAGAAAGTTCCCTTAACCAGCTGATACAGAATGATTTGAAATATTTTGAAAATTTCTTTTGTAATTGTCTCTGGCAATTACAATAGCAATTCATCCTGCCAGGCAAAGGGCTTGAACATTGTCACCAAGCTGATATATTTGGAACATTTGTAAGTACAGTGCTTCTGTGAAGCTCTGGAAGCCTCAGGGTATTTCATTTCACAGCTCCGGTGCTCTAATGCATATCTGGGGCTGTTTTAATAGGGAAAGTCCTTTCTCCAACTGGAAAATTTGAGCCAATCCAAGGATTATCTAAGTGTTTCTAATGATTTTTCAGTCCTACTTACTTTGTAACAAGACACCCAACTAACAGGCTTATTGGATAATATTACATTTCTTGTTCTGCTCTAGCAAATATTGGGTGTGTTACATGATTAAATGACTCATTCACTCTTTACTGAGTGCAAACTGCTCTGTGCTGGTGGGGCACTGTCTCCTGATGTAAATAGAGGCTGGAGGAAGAGCAAGATTCAAGTCCCACCTCGAAGAGACAACAAAACATTATTGTTGCTTTTTGATTGGACTGTTTTAATATTAGAATTATACAAACAGTGTAGCACAATTTTTATCTGAAAGAGGAAAGGGAAAATGCTCCAGAAAACCCAAACAAAAATTAATTGGCAGATGATAAGGATGGGCTAAGGTAACACTGTTGAAAGTGATATTTTATGGTTAATGTTAGAACCTTAATAGAGGTATTGAACTTAAGGTAAGCTCAAGAATTCATATCTGTTTTATAAACACAATTTTATTTTCTCCCAAAGCTTTTGGTGGAAATAATTATTAGAGTCAGATAAAAAGTCAGGTGTACCATTTGTGAGAGAGAGTCAGGTTTTGTCATTTCTCACTGTACCAGGCATGAAAGTATGCAGAGCAAAAGATTTATTACAAAAGAAGTGAATGTGGCCTGGTGGTTGCCCAGCTTCCCTCCCCTCCCTGATTGAGCCGTATTGGTATTTTTATGCCCCTGTACATTTTCTGATAGTATATTTTTCACCTCCCCCACCCATGAAATCCTGCTGCTACCTGACAGGGTGTTCTATATGCTGCACAGATGAGTCTTTGTATAGAATGAATCCCTCTAATGCCTTTTGTGGCCAGCTTTTCCCCTCCTTTCACAACTTGTCTCCTTTTATTGAGGATGGCACTGATTCAGACTGTCTGATCTGTTCCTTTCAGACTTTTGTCACTTAGATTCTTCTCCCCAGTGTCTTGTGGCAGATGATTACTAAGGTTATTCTGCCTTCTTTTTTTTTTCTTTTTTTTTTTTTTTTTTAATTGTAACCTAGGCTTTGTAGCTTGAATTTCTCTGTGAAGTGTAGTAGAATTTCTGAAATACCTGTCTCACCATGTCTCTGTATCTCTAAGCCATTAACAATTTTGTTACTGTTTCTGTTTCTCTTAACTTTATGTTTATATTATAAGTAATTTTAAAAATATTTTTTAGCTTTCTTCTGATATTGGCCATTTTTAGATTCAAGCTATTACTTCTTTTAGGTGTCTCTTCCCCACTGTAAATAATCCCTTGCCAGAAGGAATTATTCCTGAAAGGTGTGCTCTCACCTTTCCTGCCAGGTATAAACAAAGCATTTTGACTCCCTCGCCTCTGGGCTTTATCTTTACAACCCGTTCATTGTTTTGCTTGCCTACTTCGGATTTTCTCTAATTTATTAATGCCCCTTTTGTAATAAGTGCCCAAACTGGCATGCAGTACTTTAAAGCACTGGTACTAAATAATTTATTTTCAATGAATAATTCAGTCCATACTCTGTAATGAACAATCCTGCTTCCACAGAAGCATCCATTGTTCATAAGCATGTGCCAAATTGTTTGTGCAAACAAATGTCAGGTGATGAGATCCTGAATAGTTCAGCTGTTTGATTTTGGTGGTATAAGACTAGTAACATAAGGTCTAGTCTTAGCACAGTCTTCCTTAATTAAACAGGAGCAAAGTGCTTACATTTTAGGAGAACTTAAACCTGCTCTGAATGTTGGTAGTGTTACAGGTTCAGCTCATCAGCTCAATTTTTATCAATGCAATCTATGCTCTTAGTCCATCACAAATGTGAGATGAGATTTTTGTCTCCCTTTTAGATAGGTTTATTCCAAGGCCCTGAGTATAGCTGTTACTGCTCACAAGTTTTCAGCACATATATCTGTATTCTTGCCTGCATGTCTAAACTTAGTTTACCTTCAGTGTGTTCCTACACAGCTGCAGCTAAATTGAAATAAATACATGGCTTAAGCTGAAATGGGAGCAGATACAAACACCTTGCAGAAGTGCAATGCAATTGTGCAATTCCAACCCTTGGAATCCACGGGCCTGGATTCCAAGGGTGAAATTTGTCAGTGTAGGAAAATATAATTATAGAGTGCAATTCAGTTCAAAGAAACCAAGTTAGGCTTGCTAAAACAGGCAAATACAGGTTAATACCAGAATCCTTCATCTCTTCCAATACTCATAAAAGTAATCGTGTTCAAAGAACTAAACCAGAAGCAACATGTAACAACATAAGCACAGGCATTCACATATTGTCAAGAGTAAAACTTGGAGTGGTTTCATTCATGATTAAATAATTTTTTAAATCCATGATTTAAAAAAATTATGAATCTGGGACCTCATCATTTGTCAGTGAAGGATAACATTGAAAGATAACAGAGCATTACACTTTCATTTATTAATCTGCTTGCCACAGTCTGTAGGACTGGAGACATGGAATCTTGACAGGGGCATTGAATCTTGTTACAAGAATATTCTAGGAAAGTATCACTTAAAATTATTTAATGAGCAATTTGTTATTTTGACTTCATATTCAATAGCATAATTGCCTACACTGTAAGGCGTTGTGTCAATACCATCATCCTCTTCTCTGCTCTGCTGTCTGCCTCAGGTTGGGGGGATACAGATAATGCAGTGACACAGATGCACAGTCATACTGACATTCCATGTTAGTTTAGTTCTATGTTCATTTGTATTTTTTAATTCAGGTGCTCTTTATAGATTTAAATATTAAAATGCATTTAAAACAGTCTCACAGCATGTAAGATATCTGACTTTGGAGATAAAGTCTCTCTAATACTATATTCTGAGGGGAAAAGGCAGCAGACTTCGGTTCTGAATGTTAGATTTCAACTAGGCAAACCACTTGTAATTACTCTATCTGCAAATTGAAGCGTCACTCTGGTCTTGGTTGCTACCTCTGGTTTTAGGATTTCTCAACTAAGGAGCCTTTCTTATCATGGATTTCAAAAGTGGTAGAAAAATTCTATCCCATACCTCATGAACTGTTATAGGAAATCTTATTTCTTTGACTGATGGGCTGATTTTGACTTCTAATAAAAAAATGGATTGCAGCCATAAGTATGAACTCTCTATTTCCAATTCCCATAAGTGCTCTTCATTGTATATTAAGGACATAAGATCTGAAAGAAGATTTAGGAAGGAGGGCTATAATTCAGAATTAATAGAGTATCTGGAGTTATATCAAAGTATTTGATTGGCTAGTGTACAACATTACTTCTTAAGGGTTCATTTAAAACACATTGCTTCAAAATAACCATATGTCCATCACATTTAATTTCTTTTATGACAGCAATGAAGTGAGTACAAATAATTTTTGTGGAATCGATTGTCAGCAAAGGTTAAACAGCCCAAGAAATACCTTGGGTCTCAATTATTGTGCCTGAAAGAGGTGTGGATAGCTTAAAACTTTTAAAAAGTGTTGACAAGTACACAAAAGTCTGCTCTCATCTGCAAAGCTGAAAAACCGTATCAAGAAGAATTGGGATGGAGCATAAAGAGCTATTCACATTTGGAACAAGGAATAACTGAGAGCTGTTCTACAAATAGTTGCTGGGAAACTTTAGGTCAGTGTAATGAAGAGCAAGCATATCAACACTGAATTTTAGCACAAAAGTGTATCTTGGCTTTATCATGATTTGGCAATTAGACAAAAGCACAGAAAGTTGCACAAGAAAAAAGGTGAAGCTTTAAAGGATTCAGAGATGTCAGAAGTGAAACAAAGAGTAACATAAAAACCCCCAAAGAACACTTCAAAGATTTGCTTTAGCATATATGTGGTGGCATGCAACTCCCAACACACTGGATTTCAGCTTTTTTTTTTTTTTTTTAAATTCTTTGTGTTGGTGATGATAAAAATACTTGCTGGTAATGCATAGATTTGTGAGGAGGATTATTTGGCAAACTGATATAAGTAGGTGACAGCAAACTGGCTAATGTACTTTAATGGCAAAGTTATTTTCTATTTTTTGCAATCAGGCCCAATTCTGCAGTCCCTGTGGAGTGTAACTGATTCAGTGTCATTTGGAGAATCTTTCAAGGGCAGTTGAACATGGACTTTCAAATGTGAAACGGCATTAATGCAAGATTTTTCCTCTGATTAAAGAGAGTATTTACCTAATACCCTGTGATTATCTTTTAAAGGCCCATGGACATAAGGATTATTTTCAGAACAAAGTCTTTGAAATTTTGTACCAATTATGTTAATAATGAATTGACAATAACAAATAATAGCATATTCTGTAGGAGAACACATATACCCTTTTTTTCCCCTGAAAAATAATATATTCTAAAAGCTAAGCAAATTGAATTCTCCAGATTAGATGGATGTTAAGAACCCAGCTCAAGAAAGCATTCAGAAAAGCTTAGGCATGATCTCCTTAGTTTTCAGTGTTTTTAAATTCAAAATCAAACCGACAGCAAAACCCGTTCAATCCTCCGGGAACTGTGTACCTTGAAGGCACTGATGGGCTCTGGTGGCCATGACCAAGCTCTTTGGGGATCCTCATAGCCTGAGCCACACCATGGGTGCAGCTGTCTCCAGCTCTGCTGCCACACCAGGTATGCCTGTCTGGCCGTGTGCTCCATGGTCTGGACTCCAACATGAGCCTGGTGTGGCTGGAGCTCAGACCTGGCTCATCACCAGGACATCGCCTTACCCTCTGGACTCACAGCTGGACCAGGCCACCATCTCCAGCCTGCCCAGCTGACTTGATGTGCTGCAATGAAACATTGGTCTGTGAGGTTCTTGCCCTGGTGACCTTGGCCTTTGGGGACCAGTCACCCCTTGTTGCACCTTGACAAATTAAGGATAATTCCGTTTATTTTACAACAGGAAAATTTACTTCTGCATGAATTCAAACACCACAGCCAGTGTTTCAGTAGTTGCTTTAGTTTCATTCCATTATAAATCCTGATGAGGGAGGAAAGGAGACAAAATACACAAATGTTATTCTCTGTTGCCTGCTTCTGAGAAAGCATTTAAAGGGAATGTCCTGCATGAAAAGCCACTTTTCTTTGTACTGATAAAAAACTTCCTGCTGGGAAAAGTGATGTGTGTCCTGATTTTTGGAACACAAATGTGAGACCAAGGAGAGATCAACCCACCCGGGGAGAGAGAATCAGGGTTGAAGTCTTTCAGAAAATCATAGTCACAGACTTTGACTATTTTCCAATACTGAAACTGCAGTAAATACAAAATTGTATCTGTTATGTATACATCCTGTCATACTGGAGAGTTGAAGTTTTCGCTTTACAGGGTATTTTGCCTCCAAAAATTACCTGGATGGATGAAGGGAGAGCAGTGGATAATGTGTACCTTGACTTCAGCAAGGCTTTTGGCACTGTCTCTTATGAAGTCCTTATAGGCAAATTCAAGAAGTGTGGGCTGGGTGACTGGACAGTGGGAAGGTAGGTATCTCTGCCAAGAAGGACCTCAGATTCATGGTGGACAAGATTTTCATGAGCCAGAAGTGCCCTTGTGGCCAAGAGGGCCAAAGGAATCCTTGCTTTTACTCTTTATTCTTATATTCCTGATAAAAAATCATGGGAAATTGGGCACCCAGGATACTGGCACAAGATGTGGTAGAGCTTTTCAGGGAGATGTGGCAACTCTTCCTGGCTGGATGTATCTGCTGAACAACCTTGTGGTAGCAGCATAACGTAATCAGTGTCTCCTCTCAGCTGTCTCATTGGTTCTCTATGTGTGCTGCTACAGCCCTGGCAATAGCGATCACTGTTATCCTTCTGATGGAATTGTTTTACACTTTGACCAGTTTTCCTGTTTTAGTCATGAGCTGGGCACACAAACACCTTCTCAAGGACAGTACTGCCTGCCATGCAAGGGCAGGGATAAATGGCTGGGACTGAGGAAGATTAGTTAAGCTGCTGTTGTCAGTATTGCTAGTGTGTAATTGCAGCCTAGCTTCCATAGCTTCAGCCCCACAAGTCACTTGTGCTTATAGAAAGCTGAATCGTTGTGTACAGCTCAGGAATAATTCATATTGTAGACTTCCAGAGTATTTGATCTGAGTACTTGGCATTTTTAAACTGAAATTCTTGACCTCCTTTTGGTTTACTTACTTTTAAGTGACCCCCTGAGTTGACAGTGACTTACTTCCTCTACCATGTGAAGACTGAGATGCATCTGTAATTACTGACTCACACAAATGTTTTGGAGCATCTGAGCTGTTGTAAACAATTGCATTAGATGAGCACTTTCCCAGCATGTGAAACCATGTGTAGTCACTTATCACAGCCTGCTCTCATTTCTCCACCTCGGAAGAGCTGAGTTCTTGCAGATTACTGCTGCCTAACAATTCTCAATCTTCTTTTAGCTCCTTTGTCCCTGCTCCAGAGGGGCCATGATCCACAGTGTAAGATTACATTCGCATTCATGAACTGAATGTCTGAAATGTGTAACCCAAAGTGAAATTGAAAAGAGGAATATGAATTTTGGAAAAGAGGAAAAAAAGCCTTTCACAGTAATTTAATCTCTTTTGAACTTCATCATTATAAGAGACTACCTAGAAGAATATGTTTCTTTTATTAACCTGCAAACCATATTACTTGAACCTTATATTAAAAGTCATCCTCTTGCTTTCACTGGGGCTGTTTAAGACAGTAACATGAGTCAGTATAATGTTTTTTAAATATTGCTGTATGTAATACTTGCAATTGTATTTTCAAGATGTTTTCCTTTTCATCTTACTTGGGCTGTTTTCTTTTGCATCTGACTTGGGCTGCCTTACGAACATTTTTTTTTTCTTTTTAATTAGAAATAAGTATTTAATGTGGTTTTCTGAAGCAGCTGTGGAAGCTTATTATGTGTCTGTGATTGACCAGTCAGGCAGGATTGAGACCACAGTCTGAAATGCTGTGAGAGTCTGTAAATAACTTCCCATGTTTTGTTAAGAAACTCAAGGTGGGATTGCTTATAGTAAATATCTGAATATTGTTGTTCTGTGGTTTGCTTTATGATCTAAGAAAGTTAAGAAGCAATACCTCAGATATCTCAGATGTCAAAGAAAAAGCACATTTATAGTCTTAAATGAGTTCAGAGTTTGTTTGTTAATATAAAGTTTTTCCATCACTTGCTTGCTGTCCAGTGTGGGCAGAGGCTCTGTCAGCCAGTAACAATTGGCTCTTGACTTTGCTAATTCAGTGTATTTGTATTTTGAGCTGGATGATAATGCTTTGTCTCTCCTTTCTGCAGTTTCTTTTAATTGTAAAAATCAGATGGAATAAACTTATTCTAGAGATGTCTGGGCTTTAAGGGACCCAGCCAGTTCTTCATTATCACATGCTCTTACATTACACTTAATGCCAATGAAATACATCTGTCAAGGCTTATCTTTCATTCTCTTTTAAATATACAGTTACACTTCGAAACATAGCACAGAGGGTTTCTCATGAGTCTGATCAGAGTTTGATGGCTCCCTGTTGACTCATGCAGGAGATGGTAATGGAAATCTTCACACTTTTGACTTGAACTTGGTCCAGGGCCTTCAGCCATAGCAGCCACAGACTGAGGCAGTGCATACTGCCCAGTGAGTTAAACAAGCACTTTAAAACTAAAGACTCTTTCCAAGACTTAATAAAGTCTGGACTTGATCCTAAATAAACATTAAAAAATTTGAAAGGGACATAGTCCCAAGATGTACTTTATGTTTATGAGCCACAGATTTCCCTATGGGCCAGAAATAGATTTTGATTAAAGAAATGGCAGTAGTTCAGCTGGTGGTGCTAAGAAATACATTGGTGGCATGTAAGCAAATAAATATGATTAATATGTGGTTTAGTTGCTACATAGTGTCCTTCAAGGCTTTACATCAGTTATTGACATAAATGTTTCATGCCTCCAGTATATTTTATCCTTCAGCTGGAAATGTATTTATTTGTGATCTAGTAATTAGGTATGCCAAAGTTGTCACATACATTTTGTCATTTTGAGGGGACATAATGTATGTGTGAAGGAAAACACTTGTTATGTTGTAGTGGAGAGGTAGATGAGTTCTTTAACTCTTATTTCTATAAAAATATTTTATGGGTCTTCCAGCTGAAAGCCAGTCTCCACTGCTACCATGGAGTGATAGTTGCTCTGTAATAAACTTATGATGCTGTCACAGGATGAAATAGATATGGGCACACAGTTGTGTTGTTGATATTTGATTCTGTGTTTTTTCAAAGACTCACAGCTTGAATTGCAGGCTTTGTTGAATTTCTTTGCAGATTGTATGAGAGTAAGTTGATTACATATTATACAAAAAAACCTAAAAAACACCTTTGGAGGAGAAAAGAGATGACTGAATATCAAGCACAGAAAGGTTTATAGCAAACAGTAAAAGGAAGACAAGCAAGAAAAGAAAAAGTTAAGATTGGGAGCTTGCGATAGTCACTCCATCAAACACTGGACCAGACTTGTTCTCCTCCAGCATGCCAGCTCAGTCTCTGCTGTTTCAGGTTGCTGAATCCTGTACTCTGTCAAACTCCCGAGGTCTTTGGTTCGTCTGTTCTTTTTTTTTTTTTTTCTTTTTTTTTTTTTGCCATTCACAGCAAAGAAATCTTCTGCAGAGGACTATTGTGATAAATGAATAAAAACAGGGATATCCATCTTAGTTATAATTATGACCTTGCAACTTTTAAGGAGTATTGGAGGGATTTAGTGCCCTAAAATTCCCCAGGTACTGCTTTTTTGTAGTAACAGTGTTATAAATGAAACTGGCTACCAACTGTTCATAATACAAGGTCAGAGAATCATCTAATGCTACTCAAGTGTGGAAAAAAGTATTCTCTAATGTAGATGATGTTAGCATTTTACTAGTATATATTTTTAAACATGGCATTGGATGCCCAATATCCTCTGTGGATTATCATTTAACCTAAATATAAGGGGAAAAAGTCTTCCCTCATATTTCTGTCTTTATATTAGTCATGGTTTCCCAACATTAATAATAATATCACCCAACGCTGGAAGACTGACTAGGGCTGTGCAATATTGAAGGAGACTGCATCCCTCTATCGTGTTTAGGCATGCAGAAAATTTTGCTTTAGAATTGTGTGATACTGTATCTACAGCAGGAGGCATTTGTACAGGGAAGTTACATCCTTCTCACTGTGCAGGAGCAGCCAAAGGCCAGCCTTAGGTCCAGCTGCATCACCAGTACACTTCAGTGTCTCCAGTGCCTTCAGGGGTGCCTCTGAGAGGTGTTTCTGGGAGCTGCTGTTCCAGCGCACGCTCCAGCGCGTATCTATCCCTGTGCAGCCTGGCAGTCCCCTGTGGCCCTGGCACACGTGCAACAGACATTCCTGTGGTACTTCTTAACTGACCACCAAGTTCATTTACCAAAAATGTAGATGAATATCAATGGTAGCAGGGTTCCAGGCTGTCCATATAGGAAATGGGGAAGGAAGATGCAAGCCTGAGAACAGGAATAGCCAGAGCACCTCTAGTGGGGCCAGAGGTTTTAATGAAATAGGAACAACAATAGCAAAGAAGGAATTGGTCCAGGCCTTGGAGTATAGAGGAAATACACAAAGGTTCAAGCTAGCCTATTGCTTCTCATTCCTCTTTCTTTTTTTTTTTTTTTTTAATTTTCAATATGACATCTCCTGTGGATTTCCACATCCACCATCTCTCTGCCTTTGTAGTGTCTCCCCAGATGTATTATCTCCAATAGTTTTGCTCTGTATTCTTCAGCAGAGCTTTTCTTGCTCTCTCTATTATTTGAACTACTTCTGGTCAAATATATTTGTCCAGATAAGGGAATTACTTCATGCCTCAAACCCTAAAGAAGTAATAAAGAGGGAGTACTGGAGAGGGAAATCAATCTTTTCCCTTACTCATCATATCTGCTAACTCTTCTTCAAGTCATCTTTTCTTTGTAGGCATAGCCCTATATTGGAGTAACTGCCTGCAAAAAAAAAAAAAAAAAAAAAAAAGAAAAAAANTGACAAAAAAAAAAAAAAAAAAAAAAAAAAGGGAAAGCAGGAAAAAACCCTTAAATTAAAAAATCCAAGCAGAACAACACACAAAACCTTCTTGTTACTGATAAAAGTGTCTCCAAATACATGGCATGTGTCTGCCTAAACAATACCAATATGGGTAGTAGCACAAGAGTGAGAAAGCAAAATGTGGCAGCTGTACCTTGCACTGAAGCAACCAGGGGTCACATCACCTACCTTCCCTGCAATCACTCCAATAGCAGTAGGGCTGGCTTGGCTCATCTGGCAGCAATCCTTGAGTGTGCAAGGATACAAGGACAGACAAGAGAAACTGCTGAGAAAACACATCTCTTAATTGAGCTGGGACTGAAAGTAAAGGAGTTTTTATGAAAAAACCTCTTATTGTCTCTGCATCAGGTACAAAAAGTGACCTGGAGAACTTTCTGTTAGAAATATTTTCCACTGTTAGCATAAGCAAAGCAAACAACAGCACAGGAGTCGGGCTGCAAATGTGCATTGGCAGTATATGCAAATGTTCTAAAAAGAGGTTTCCATTTATTTATGTACACATTCCCACTGTGGTGGGAATTGAAACTAATAACATCTCAATTGTTTAGTTGTTTTCTGGATAAATGAAAAGCATCAAATGTAGGAACTTGATTATATATATATATATTAGTGTTTTAGATGGGGTAATTTTGAATTGGTTTTAGGTCTTGTATTCTAGAAGGTGCTTTGCCACTGAACACACTTGCTCTGTTCTCTGAAGAATTGCTATGCTGAATGAGGATCTGTTTATTGAGATGTTATAATTTCTGTACTAGAATATGGGGTGTTCCTTTTCTAGGTACTTGAAAGCTTTTTCTCTAAGGAAGGGTGTCCATTACTCAGGTTAGCCGTCCCGTTTCCAGCAATGTTTTCTTAATCTGAGAACAAGTCTTGAATTTTCAGGACAGAAAAAAAGAAGGATTGATGCAGCTCAAGCAAGACAAGAAGGAATTAAAGCTTGGCTGCTTTGAAAGATGGATGCCTCCCAGCAGGAGCTCAGAGAAGAATTGCCTGTAAGAATAGAAACTGGGGACAGGTTGCTGGGAAATGGATTAATGAGCTGGAAGATAAATTGAGAGGAGAAATTAAACAGCAGATAGACCCTGCTTTTGGTGTCACAAAGACTGATGTCCATGTGAGAGAAGAAGCTGGGAGTAAAACTGCCACGTTAGACCCTCATGCTCTGGTTTCCAGACCAAGATGTTTCTGTAATCCCCTCCGTTGGTGAGGCAAGCTGGGGTCTGTTGCCCTGCACGTGTGTGCTGCTGCCTGCTCACAGGGCCTTCAAGAGCTGCTGTATTGCTTGGCAGTGGCTCTGATAGTATTACATGGGAGAAAGGCCAAACTGGGCCCTAAAATGAGAAGAGTTGCCAAGGGTGCTCTGTTAAATCACAATTGTGTGCATGGACCTTACTTCTCTTGAGCAGAGGAGAAACTGTAATGTTTTCTGACATGTTTTTGAGGAGGGAAAAATGCTTTCTTACTTGATTTAATAGTTTGTCTCTAAAAATGAACAGAAGACCTAAGTGATTGCCTTTGAAAACAGATTATCAAGGTGCCTGATGTGCATTCATTGGTACAGAATCAATTTATCATCATTTTACAGTCTACACATTTGCATCTAAGGCTGAGTCAGCCTTAGATCACTAGGGACACCTTTTACTGTCACAAAAGTCCTTTGTATTTGGTGGAATAATGGTGCTTGTATGTCATTATGAATGAGCCAGTGATGGAGCTTGTAAGCGAGAACGAACATTTTGGATATGCATGGGAGACCTGCTGCAGATTCTCAAAGAATAGAAGAACATATCCCATTCAGAGAGACAACAGTGGAAAGAGCAGATTATGGAAATGGGTCATGCTCTGCAACAAACTGCAATGCCTGAGGGAGAATCCAAGAAGCGTCTAAGAGCTGGAAATGTAATGACAAGGTTATGGATGAAGCAGCTCTGTTCATCCATTGGAGCAGAAAGCAAATACATCACTTTTCCAGAGCAAGTGAAGACAGGTGCAACAAGAACTGAAGGCAGTTGCAAGTTACACACTGTGTAAGGCTCTCTCTCCTGTGCTAAGACCTTAGTGTTGAGTCCATTTCCCAAAATATAAATTGAATGGAGTTTCGGGGTAAAATCTTAAAGGTCTGGATTATGCTTTCAGTTAACCTGATGCAAATTTAGCTCATCCTGTTTAGCTTGGTAGAGTAACTTCGAGTTTTTATTAAGGCAACTGAAGCAAAGTCTGGCCCCAGTGGATTTTACACATTTGAATGCAGGAGAGAGCAGTGGTGTGAAATGATGCTCTTGTTAGAGCCTGAGAACAAGAATGTTAACAGGAAGGAGGTTGTCCTTTTAAGTTTATAATATTGCATTAAATTGCATTTTCTAAAATTTTGGCCTTTAAAGCAAGCTAAGACTAGCACAGGACTGAATTTTATAGGCAACCCATCTGAAAATAGGCAGAGATGACCGTATACTGAATAATCTCACTGGGTTTTGACATAAATTAGATCACATTGATGTCACTGTTTCAGTGTCTAGCCTACGGGAGGCCAGAGATGGAAATATTATTAAAAGTCTGGGCAACAGCTAAGTTGCCAAGTATTTAGGCTGAATGGATCTAGTAGCCAAAGAAAAACAAAACAAAGAGAGGGAAGCAAGACCTGACGTATAGCATTTTTCGACAACATGAAATATTTAACTGCTCTATTTGCACATGTAGGTGAGAGAAGGAGGGAAAATATGGGGAGTTAATTTTGTTTCTTGATCCTAAATATATAAAAAGTAATTTTAGGTTTTTGTGATGCTTTGCCACTTGTCAAAATCTGTAGATGAGCCCTGCTTGTTCTCCTTATCCTGATGGCTGATTTACTACCACAACGGCAGCCTAAAGTGGATGATGAAAAAAGATCGGCTTTGAAAATACAAAGGCAAAACCATCTTTGGTATTTCAGCTCTCCCAGCCTCCTTCTGGAGTACAGCAAAAAACTGGAGGTAGCATCAACTTTTACAGGGTGCTTTCAGATTTCTACATTCTCATAATGTCTGCTAAGTTATGACAGTCATATGCCTGGTGAAGCATCTGGTTAATCTTTAATTCTGTAGTGAATAAATTCTCCTGCCTTTAGCACTGATGTGAAATAATGGATCTGACCTTTAATTTCAGATCCTGGTCTTGTGGGATAAAGTGAAGCATAAAGCTTTTTTCACAGCTCCAGGAAGTTCCCAGTTTAATATTGGAAGATGTATAGTAGGATCTCATGTCTCCTGGCATGGATCTCACTGGCCAGTTTTAGGGATTTTAGTAGAAGTATTTAGAACAATAACAAGAGATGCAGAAACTTTTGCAGAAACTTTTGTGTATAATTCTGATGAGACTTTTCAACAGAGGCTCCTTATAAAGTGTCTCAAGGCCTATTATTAGGGATGTACCTGTCTGAAGTCTGGTAACTGCACTACTTTTTTCCTTACTGTATCATATGTAAAAGTCCAAAGTACCCCTCCGCTCTTCAACTGTTTCTGTTTCTATTTTTTTTAAATTAATAAAATTATTAATAAAATATTCACCTTGGATCAGATGTAAAAGAGAAGTTAAGATTAATGTAAATTTACAGACATAATTCAGACTCCTAAGTTCTCAGATCTCTTATTAAGAAGATTAGATTCCCCTACTGCCCTACCAGGGGGTATGGTATTAGAATAACTGTACTTGAAGAATATGAGAGAAATGCTCCAAGGAAGTACTACTGTACTAGGATAGTAAGAGGAAACACTATCAAAGGATAAGAAACATGGCCCATAAACTTGCTTTTGAACCTGTAATTATCTTAACAAGCTTCAAAAATGTGAGGTGTTAAGAAACTTTTTGAAAAACTTCGAACTGCAGAGAATTTAAATATAAACTTGTTGTGTCTCCATTGTACTGTTAGGCAAGAAGGCTTTGAATCCTACTAATCTGTATAGGTAGAATTTTTTAAAATTTTCTCTTCACACTGATTCACATTTTCACATTCCCAGTTTCACATTTTTACTGTTGTGTAGCTTATTATGTGTTAAAAATGCAGGCATTTTCAGTAATGCTGATACTGGTAATGTAAATCACAAGTGTAGCCTAATGTACTGATAAAATATCTTCATCTCTACATCTCTGCTGTTAAGAAGTCACATTGCAATTATGTCTATACCTTCTAGTGTTTGTGGATGTTTCTTTTGTTTTCTAAAATACCCTATTAGGCATCAAATTAAAGAAGAACTGACAGTGCCCAGCCCTGATGGCTGTGTCCTCTGTGTTCCAAACACAGTGGTTATGGGAAAGGACTACTTTCTTTCACTTGTGTTTTTAGAGATATCTTCCCTTATTTCATGTCACGAAATACACCCTTCAATAATTTTTTTTTTAGTTTGCTAGATGTATTAAAAATATAACTACCTTTTTTTTTTTTTCCTATTCTATTGGAGTTTGCTGTAGAAGGTGATCATAGTTGCAAAAGTGTCATTGTTTTGAAGGATGCCAAAATGTCATGTTTGTGAAAGCATATGGGAGCCAACAGAGAAAGTTGTCTCAAAATATTTGGTTTCCTTTCCTTCTGTTTTAAATGGCTGTTAAATAGAATTTTCAGTTTCAACTTTAAGAAAAGGTGGGAGAAGTGGAAATTTGTGAAGAAAATAAAACCTTAGAGGATTTCTTCCCTGAAACCCTGTTTTACTATGTGTAATCCATGAAAATGGATAGAGGTGTATGGTCCTCTTTCATAATCCCCCAAATGTCCATTATGAATAGAAGTTTAAATAACACAGTTATAATAATTTAGAAAGAAACATTGATATTTCCCATTAATTTGAATGCAATTTCAAAAGAATTTCTATCAGTTGGTATATTGGTAAGGCTTTGATAATTGATTAATTTGTTTTCAATTACACTTATTCTTGTTTATGAACATTCCCATTTGTTTGACAGCCAAAACTGTGGGAGATGCAGTTTTTGAAATACCTTGAAATCTATAATATATCTGTCCCTTTTAGAAGCCTAAATGATATTTCTCATTAGTTTCAACAGGAATCAGGTTGACACAAAAATTAGTTTGCTTTAAGGCTAATTTCTACTTTCTTTTGAGTAGCACATATCATGAGCTGTACATTTTTTTATATTTCTCTTTCATTAAAAACCTCGCATTGTTTGGAGAGAGAAGTTCTAATCATTGTGTGGTTGGAAGAGAGGAATTCTGCTTTTCAGCTCTTAGTAAGAAAAATTTCTGTCTGAAGAGACTCATTTGTCACCTATGATGACATTTCAACTTTGTCTCATTCAACAGTTTCAGTTAATATTGTTCATTCTGTTGAATTTGTATTTCTTTTCAAGAAAGGAAGGATAACTGTGGGATGCATAAAAAGATGAGCTAGAAAGCAAAGAACTGAGAAAACAGCTATAGAGTGTTAGGGGAGGATGGGGTAGGCATTTAGAATTTTGTGTCCTTTTAAAAATGCATAAACCGGTTACTGATTTCTGACTTTATAGTTTCTGAATGGAAAATGATTGTTCTCTACAGGAGTCTGCTTGCCTTAATCTAATTTGCACATGGGTTTAGCGTCACAACACTCAAGTTTCAAATGAATACATAAATTGAACTAAAATCATATCTGTCTTTTAAACAATGAAAATATAAATCACATTCACTCTGCCTAGGAGAGAAGGAAAAAGTCCCTGAAATGTGGGTGGTCAAAAGTCTGTGCAACAGACAAGAACTCTAATTTTTACAAGGGTCATGATTTTAAGGAACAAATGTTTATAATCCCAGATGAGAAAAGGTTTTAGAAAATAATTTCACAGTCATGGGATTGTCACTCAGAGAAGAATTACTTTCTTATGGACATATCTTTAGTTATAATTCAGTTAAATATGTGTGTGTACACTAGTAATAATTTAACGAATTCCTTGTGTTGTGTCTCACTATGATGAAGAAAGGCTTTAATTCATCAGTGAACTCTCTGTTTTCCCACCTCCATTGATTCTTCAAGCTGTCTGCTATAGATGCCATAAAATGATAAAAGGATTAAGGTTTTAAGCCATCTGTTGATGTAAGTCTTGCTAGAATTAGAAGTCCTAATTACACATCTCAGTGTAGCACACACTTTCAAGGCTTCCTTTATTTTGTTATCAATGTTCTCCTTGTAGGATCTTTTAAGACATAGTTTTACTCTTTTCTTCATTTGAGAGATCAAGCATTCAGTACCTTGGTTATTTGACAGCCAAATATTTAGTATTTTCACTGACATGTCCTTACAAATAGTGGAATATTTCTCCTATCCTTTTAGTTTTAGTTTTGAAGCCTATTCATTTATTTCTTATTTAAGATTCATTAACAGCATTTTAGGTAATCTGCCTTTTTACTAAAACATCTAAGGTTCTGGATTTTTAACTGCACCCCTTTGAGGATCTCAGCATGATTCACTACCAGGTCCGTAGAGCTTGTGCAATACAGTGTGATGGAAATGAAATGGGAGTTAAGCTTCTTACACTGCACTTTGTACTGTTGCTTTAATTCGCCAAATGCTCTCAGTATAACTGAATCAGGCAGCTCACAAGTGGCTGAGAATTGTAATTGTAAAATTATCCAGTCCTTCAACATGGATCTTCATTGCAACAGCTTCTGAGAGAAAAAGTGCCTGTGGCTGGACTCTGGAGAGTTTGTGAATGTGTACCGTGTTCCTATGGCTCACTGTCAACACTCAGGCACAGCTCCCACCTGGCTTTCAGAATGGTAAAATATCTCATGGGTTGTGGTGGTGTAGAAAGACATTGCAGGCACAAGAAGCTTCTAAACATGAAATGCTCCAAGTTATTCTAGGCCATGTTTTATTTTTTTTAATCCAGCTAATTAATTTAAATAAGTAGGAATAATAATAATAAGTAGGAATAAGCTGGCAATATTGGCCAAAACCTGCTTTTTGGCAGAGGACTATTGCCCTAAAATACCCATTCATAATAGAAATGGGATTGACCTGCATGAAATTGAATTGCAGCTGGAATTTCTAAAGTTAAGAACAATGTTGTGGGTAAAACCCAGATACAGACGAGTTTCTGCAGGACCTTTACAAAAGAGATGGCTGATAGGTTTTTCTTTGCTTTAATACAGCTTGTGCACTATGTACTGTCAGTTGCTATATTCTGTACCTTGGCTCCATCTGACTTTTTCTTAAAACTGATGAAGTCCTAACCTGAAGCACCTGAAGTCAATCAACAGTGAATTTTCATCACTTCTTTTAAAATTCAAGTGAAACTATTATCCTGTTAGTCACATGAAATTCTTCCCACATTTATTAATGAACTTCAGCCAGGTTTTTGGTTTTGAAGGGCTGACTTTTTTTTACCTACATTGTTCTCATCTGTTCAGTATCTTTTTGTACCCTTAGAGAGGATTTTAATCAGAAGCCTCCATGTTAATTTTCAGCTTTGGAATAGCATTCATTCCAAATGAAGTGCTGTAATTAGGGAAACAGGGTTTGGGGCTGGGATTTACATGCAGCCCCAGGTGACTGCCAAAAACAATCCATAGGTTTTGAAATCTCTTTCTTTTGGGAAAGGGAAAAATGTTTAAAGCATCTTTGCTCAACTCTTCAAGAGTAAGTCACTTCAGGAGTTTCTCTACACTTAACCCCCCAAAAGGTGAGCATAGACCTGCATAGGATCTGTATGAGTTTAATATAGCACTGAAATATCAGAAAACATGTTATAGAAAGCCATATTGGAAATATGAATGACTTTTTAATTTGTGCATTTTTGCAGTTTCTAGCTCAGCTGATTCTGTGCCCTATGATGTTTGTTTCTCGAGCTCTCTTTTATAGCTGGAGAATTTGTGTGCAGTCATTAGCAGTAAGCTGGGATAGGGCTTGGTATCTGTTTTCTAGCCCTCAATTTTGCTTTTCTTTTGAATAACTCTACTTTTTAAGGATTTGCACGTGATCTGATCTATTTCAGTAAATTGCAAGATCACTAGCAAGGGCATTGGCCACATCCTCTGTCTCCTAATAAATCTGGAGTTTCACAAACTCTGAGGAACCTTTCTCTTCAAAACGTCTGTTCTTTTTTCTTTGCTCAGGATGTCCTGATTTTGCTCAAGAAAGATCAGAACAACTGCTGCTGTGATCAGGGCAAGGGTCTTGCCAGCCCAGTTTCCTTTCTTCAGGAAAGATCAGTATCTTACAGAGAAATAGAAAATATAAGACATTGAAACGAATCTAGAATAGATGAATTTGTTGAATTTATTCTGGCCACTGTTCCAACCAATGTAATTCCCCCCTAGCATATAATACTCTCATATATGGAATGGACTTTTTCATGGTTTTAGCAGCCTTACACAGTCAATAGCTGTTTTATGTTCCAGTGTAACAGGTACTTACTAATTTTCTTGCTAGACTTATATGCGTTTCGGTATGAAATAGAAAATTTTGATAAAAATGCAAATATAGCACTTACACACTCCTATGTTCATGCTTTTTAATTTATTAGGCCTGTGTACAATAAATCTTAATCTACTCTGTGTGCTACATACAGAAAATATTCTCCAGCTGTTGAAAACAAGTGTAAATAATGTCACACTAAGCAGAAGCTGACATGGATTAAGTGACCTTTCTAATAAAAGGAGCAATAACTGTAAATTAAAGTTTCAATTACCCAACATACCTATGGATCAATATTTACAGATGTGTCTTATGTTGAGGCAGTAAATACTAAGGAAAAGGACCTGTATACAAAAGAGTTTCTTTTTAAGTATCTTCCTTCTGCCTCTGGGAATTTTTTTTTTAACCTGTAGTTTCTTGTATAAAATTGGTTTTTTGTCCCCCAAACTAGAACTTCTTTTCCTTATTTTCATTTCTGTGGATATGCCCTTGACCTCTCTGGTTTATTATCCCTCCTGCTGCCCTCCTCACTGCTCACTTTCTTGTTCCCTGGTCTCTTTGCTGGCAAAACTAATGTCATCCATTTATATGCTGCTCTCTGATGCTATTTACATTTCTGATTTTCTCACCTTCTATTTCCTTAGCATGCTCTTCATATTCAATAATTTATTTTTGGGTTGCTTTTTTTTTTCTCCAGTCGGAACTTTGATCTCTTATTTACACCTGGAAGATTTTCCCCATTCAGGGGGGAAATAAGCTCTCTTCTACTCTTTTCTGAGAATTCATCTCCTATGTGTGATTGATACTGATAGGTCATACAAATGATTTTAGGTCTTCTTCAAATGATTTACAGTTTAAGATAAAGTTGTCTGCAGCTCTGCAATGTCTTATGTGCCTGTCTTGTGTGTGATTATAGCTGCCTTGGGGCAGGATTCCTGTCTTCTTTCTTTTGCATGCAGCTCTGAGCATGTTCCTGTCACTAAACGAGTCATGTTATTATTCACTAATAGATGGGGTGTTACACTTCTCTGTTTTCTTAATTTGAACCTTTGTGGAACATGATTCCCCTTTTTAACCATTTAAAACCTACCTTACGACTACTTTTATTCTCAATCCAATGGAAACAACCAGGGTATTTTCTCAGCAGAAGCATCTTAATAAAATGTACCATTGGCATGACTCCTAAATCTTGATTTAACATTTTAAAACAGGCATTTTGAATGATTTATGAATGAAATGCAGGGACTGATGTGTTGTGTTTGCTTCAGAGATTGACTGACATGTAATCTAAAATTTCTTCACAGTTGTGTAATTACTACTTTTGACTTTAATGGGAAATTCAAGTCTCCTCTATCAATTTGATTAATGGGGTAATACAGATTGTGACATTAAAAAAAAGTTAAATGTTGATAAAGATAGGAGTTTCCTAGGAAGTTGAAAATATATTCCAGTTGTTGCTGAAGTGCTGTGAAGTCTGGTCACTTGAAAATATTAGCATGATTTTTAATGTTAGAACTTTAAATAATACTTGTCATCTGAATATTTGTGGTGTTCTTAATTCCACAAAACTTTATGCTGAAATCTTAACCTCTGCAGGGATGAAAAACTTTGTTACATAAACTAATTGGTGTTGAAGAAAGGAAAAGAGCATAAACTGACACATGAATAAGCAGAAATGCCACTCTTTGAAATCAACAAAGTAGAAAAATTCTCAAAAAATTACATCTGCAACAAAAACATGCAAAAAAATGTGTTGGCCTTTTTAACATTTAATTTTCATTTTGTCTAATATTTCAATATGTAACATTTTGATTATTTTTGACAAGTGTTGTAACACAAATATTGTCCATTTATAATCAAGCACACTGTTTTCTGCACAGGTAAAGTAAGAGAAGGCAATTTCAGAGGGAGAGAGTAGTGGCCAGTTAATTACAGTAATGTAATTAATTAATTTACTATTCTTTTGGTTGCATAGTAGAGTAGAACTATAATCTGAGAAAAATTGTTCTGTTAGCTGTGAAAATAACATTGATTCCCACATGCTAAGTCAATGCCTGTTTAATTAATATTTCTTGGGCTACACTGACATGAAGTGCTTCTCTGTGGAGACAGTCTTCTCTGCCAGAGCGTGTAGGTGTGTGCAAGTATGTGTGTGTGTCTGTGTGCAACTCTGATTTTGTATTCTCATTGGGTCAAGAGGAAAAACCAAAATTTTACCCCCATTTACATTTTGTATTCTCAATGGGTTTTGGAAAAACCAAAATTTTACCCCCATTTACAGCTGAAAAGCTGGAGAAGGGAGAACTTAAGCAATTTGAGACTACAGATCTATGCTCCAGTGACAGAAGTAGGACCTGCTGAACCCAGAACTTTCCTCCATAGCAGGAGTGTTATTGCTATCATTCTTCCAGCTCTTCACTTGTAGAGGGCTAATCTTGTTCATGAGACACACTTCAGGGTTATTAAGGTTCATATCACAAAATACTTCAGCTTTTAGGAAACACCATTGTCTTCAGTTCTGCCATCTTGCCTCCCATCTCTTCAAGGACTTGATTAATCTAAACCTGTCTTTAAGTCTGGTATTCCTTACAGATTTTGTGTTTTTAATTACCCTTAGGGTAATTAAAGAAGGGAAGATTGGCTTGTTGTTTCAGTAATCATGTAAATTCTTAATGGAAAATAAGGAGCCTCAAATGGCATAGATTACGTGTTTTATCACCCGTTTTCTTCAAATAAATTGACAGTTTCAGACACTTAAATACTTACAGCCCTACTCTCCGTTAAGACTGTGAGTAGGCCCAAAGGGATTGATCACTATTTTTGAATACTAAAATATTGCACAGAATGAATGAAAACAGCAAATGTAATAAGCCCTATACTGTTACTAAAATGTTGATGCACCAGGGACATAAAAAGTTGTGGCTAAAAAAAAAGGCTTTTGAGATAAAAGAAGGATAGGAACAGCTGCGAATGAAGCTTTAGAAGGAGAAAAAGCATGAACTGAAAAAAAAATGGATTTAACATACTTCTTGCAGAATGAAAATTTCATCTCTTCCCTTCTCCCCATTGGCATTTTGCTCACTTGTTTTTTGAAATAAGCAGTGACAAGTTATCACTTTAAACTAATTAACATTTTCTCTATAAAAGACTTGAAAGTTTATGCATTCTTGAAGAAATCTAAATTGCATGGTAAAATATTAAAATGGTGTTTTTAAAATTCTGCCATCATCTTCTGCTTGTGACAAATGAGAACCCATTTGCTTCTGTATTTTCACTCATTGGCTGGCAGTTCCCAGGCCTGGTAAACTTAGAGGACTTTCATGTTATGTTTTGAATATGGACTAGGCATATCAGGCCCTAAATCCAAAATATTTTCCAAGGTTTAAGAGAAGATATTGCATTCATTTGATATTTTTTTTTCTATCTGTACAATCATGATTCAATGTCCCATGAGGTGAATTCCCATCTTCTTAGCCGTGTATAAGAATTTCTCTGAGATCACTGAGTCTAGAATCTGTCCTCAGACAAAATCCATTCTGTAGAGAAGCTGTCAGTGAACTGACTGATGCCATGTGTATGTTCATTTGCACATGCTCTATGTACTTATGCCCTGAAATACAAAAGTTTTCTTCATTATGTAGATAAAATCAGGAACAGGGATATGTGGAAATATATTGCTTTTCTTGGTGTATATTATTCTAGTGTAATTAATCTTTATTTTTGAGTTCACTGTACTAGCAGCTAGTGATAAAAAAGTAAAAAAGTAAAGTTGAGCACCAGTATGTTTTAACATAGCGGTGAATGAGGTTTTACTACTGTATCTCTGTATCTAAATGATTTCTTCTTCCTATTTCTGTTCTTGATGTTCTGCATTTTAATGTCCAGATGAACCAGTTTTATGGTTGAGAGGTTATTTTCTAAAGCAAATGATGAATGTAGCTTTACACAAGAATTTTAATTCAACAGATGCATTCACTTATAGAATAACATCAAAGACTCTTTGACAGCAAATGAAAATATATTAGTTTGTCATTAAAGGAATTTTGAATTTCTTGCTAACTTAGATAAATGCAACAAAACATATTTTTGACATCTCATTATTTAAGTTGATTCCAATGGAGTCATACATTGTTAAACATTATAAAACATAACATTAAGACCCTTGACTGGAAAATACCATACAGAACAAACTGGAATTTATTTGATTTGTATTTTTTTTTCTTCACCTTCATTTTACATATGGTCCCCAAGAACCAAGGAATTTCAGTGTTGATTTTAAAGAGATGGTCTGTTAACAAGGATGGTAATACCAAATCTATGTCTGACAGACAAGAAATAATAAGATAAGCAGATAAAGCACTTTTAGCAGGAAAAAAAGACCAGTGGGAATGACTTGCCTGTCCCAGAACCCCATTTATTCACATACTGTGTTTTAGAACTTATGAATTTGACTAACATTTTTTTTATCTTCACCTGTTACTGTGTTCTTGAAATGGTTTTACATCTATGCAGATGATTTCCATTTGCACCTTTTCATAGCTGTCTCCAGTCAGTCCTCTGTCTACCCAGTAGTTTCATCAGAAGGATCAGAGAAGGTGATCTTGGTGTCTCCTTGCAAAAGATGTGCAGGGTTTATTCTGAGACTGGTACATTCATTTATTTCATGCCAATTTCTGTTTGTAAATACAGAGGGCTACAGTTTGGACTGTTCTGTGTGAATATATGAACATATTGACAATATATGGCCATTAATATTAAAATTAGAACTATACTAAAAATATTCTAAAATTAAAATATATACATTTACATTTTAGCCTATTGCCTAAGGTAAACTGAGACTAGGTCCAGCTCCAGACAACACTGCTTGTACTCCTAAAAGTGTTCTGTTGCTCATGACCAGATATTCCTAGGTTCTTTTTTGTTTTAAATCACAAGACACCCAATATCTGTTCCTTAATAATTGCTGGTAATGTTGTCCCTTGAACATCTTTTCCCTTATTCATAAAAATTATTTAGGGAAGAGGTTGGTACATTCTCTCTTTCCTAGGTTGTCCATACCACTGGGCATGATTGCTTGAATATACAGATTCCTGAAGAGCTGGCAGATTGGTGTGATGGATGTTATCTCCTGGGAGCTGGCTTTCTTCAGGGACAGCTCAGGACAATCAAAGTCTAGGACTTCAGGACCACATTGCACAAATGCATCTATACTTTTTTTTTTGGAGAGGGGGATCACTACAGGACATGATGGATGGACATGATACCTGACTTCAAACTGGTCAAAGATGGATTGGAAACAGCATCTCAATCCTGGTCATACTGACCAGAAGAATCCCTTGTGTCTGCCCCACATCCTGACCTGGGGCCTTTGACAGGGCTGCCTCTTGGCTTCTGTAAAGCCCTCCCTTTGTGATGCATGAGCCAAATGTCATGCAGCTGATACTTATCCAGGTCCTTCATGAGTGTTTCTGCACTCATTCCCATGCTCCCATTTCTAGGAGGATTTCCATTTGTCATGATACTATGCCTATGGGAATGTAATGCAAGCACCTGGGCCAAGCTGGATTCCTACAGGCAGGTGCATTTATTACAGGAAAGAGTCAAACCTCCCACAGTGTCTGATGATTTGGCCTTGCCCTTTTGGGGAGTGTCCCAGTCCCCTTCTTTGCCTTAGATGATAATTGACTCATTGAAAGGATCTACTATCATGATAGAATAGGGACTCTTTCAGAGGTGATAAAAACGATTACTGATGGTGGCATAGATTTTTTTTTTCCATTAAAACATTGAGAGATGTGGAATGTGGCTAAGGAGGAGATTTGTGTGTGTATATACATTTTTTTTTTTCATTAAGAATATGTGACAAATTGCAAAAGATGATTTGAAATGTTGTTTGGTAGGATTCAGTCTTTTCAATCCAGGCAAGACTGAATGCTGCTCCAAGTACATTGCTGAATCTTCCCAAGATGACATAATGTTCAACTAGTCTTACTCATTATGTGTAAAATCAGAAAATGTGCAGAATGACTGAAATCTCCATTGCTGAAACAGAGTGTAATTCAGGAGCATGAGTAAAATGCAGATCAGTCCAAACTATGTAGAAGTACTAAATTTATTTTCATTCTTTTACAGTTAACCCTCAGCATAGTTAACAGTGTGTACAGGAGCATGGATGCAATTCCCTATAACACAATTCAATGATTGTATAACTGATGTTATCCTTTTATATGTATATATATATTTTTTTCTAGAAATAAGAAAAATAAAGAAATTTAAAATGGCTCAGTCAAAAAATTGGCCAAAAAAAAAAGAAATCAAGCAAAGTGGAGATGCATAAGGCTGCAGGAAGACAGGATGGACACCACTATAGCAGTGACAAGTTTATGTCAAGAGAGATAATGAGCAGGAAGAAATGAGGCAGCTAAATGATAAGGTGGGGAAAAGTAGATGTGGAAAGACTGATGCAAAAAAAGTATGCTGTTTGGCAGGAGAGGAATTACATGATGGTCTATGAAATTAGAAAGTAAAGAAAGATAAGATGAAGTGAAATTGGATTTAATGAGGTAGAAGAAAGGTGATTAGGGACAAAAAAAAAATAGAATTTAGTGATGAGAAAATCGTATTAAATTATCCAATAAATCTTCTTTCCACTCAAGCATTTCCCTTTCTCCTCCTTCTCTCCAGGATAATTTCCAGGATGGTTGCATCAATATCTAACCATAGAGTAAATGGCCTTTTCACCATTTCTCCATAGAACCAGGAAAATGATATAAGTGTGCCCCTGGCATGTAGTCATGGTCTCTAGGAACTTGATCTACATAGTGTTTTAGCTGTTTTCCAAGACCATGGTTAAGAAACTGATACCACTTTTTCAAGGGCTCTTTTGTTTAGGGTGTGTTTTGATGGGCATTATATCCATTCATTATGTGTGATACTTTGTATGATATAAACATCTTTCCCTTTTTTTTTAATAATCTCCCGTGCATTAGTAAAATCTCTGGAATTTGTGCCATTTGCTTCTGTTTGGTATTGTTTAGTTCTCTATTACAGTTTATTTAAATCCAAGTATAGCAAATAGGAGCAGCAATACATGGAGTTCATGTGTCATGGTTTAACCCAGGCAGCAGCCAAGTACTGCTAATTTGTCACACCTTCCACAGTCCCCTCCCATGGAAGGATGGGGAGGAGAATCAGAGAAAAAACCAAACAAGTAAAACCTGTGGTTTGAGATAAGAATAGCTTTATAATTGAAATAAAATCTAATAATGACAATTATAATGAAAAGGTGGACAACAAAAAGAGAGAGAGAAATAAATCCCATGAAGAACAAGTCCTGCACGCTGCAGCTGCTCACCATCTGCTGCCAACTGCCCAGTGAGTCCCTCAGCAGTGACTGGCACCTTCCAGCCAGCTCCCTGGTTATTTCCTGAGCATGAAGCTCCATGGATGGAATATCCCTTTGGGCCTTTCAGGTTGGGTGTCTGACTATGCTCCCTGCTGGCACCCTTCTGGTGCAGCTCCCCACTGGCAGAGCATGAGCCACTGAAGAGTTCGTGACATAGGGTGAGCACTACTGAGCAGCAGCCAAAACATCAGTTTTATAACATTATTCTCATCCTAAATCCAGAACATAGCACTGTGCCATCTTCCACGGAGAAAATTAATAGCACCCCAGCCAGAACCAGGACAGTGCACCAGATAGATTTTCATTAATTTAACTGAATTATCTTCAGAAAGTAAAGTTCACANAACCAGGACAGTGCACTAGATAGTTTTCATTAATTTAACTGAATTATATTCAGAAAGTAAAGTTCACAGATTTTGGGCAGTTTCCTTGGTGATTTTTTTTGTTTGGTTTTTTTTTTGTTTTGTTTGGGGTTTTTTTGGGTTTTTTTTTGTTTTGTTTTGTTTTTGGGAGAGGTTTTGTTTGTTTGTTTGAGTGTTGTTTTTGTCTCTTTTTTTAATGGATAAAGAGGAAAATTCAACACTTCATGCCTTCTAAGACAATCCATCAAAAGAATAATTGCCACTACTGCATTCTTAATGTGTCACCTTTCTGCCTTGATGTCATGTCACCGGGACCTTGTTTGGCAAGAATTTGCCTATAGGTTAAAATTTGATGTGTTTGGACAGTAGGATGGAAATGACATCAAAATTACTTATTTCCCACAAAAAGTGGTTTAACAAAACAACCCCAGACAATTCACAGTTTGCTGTTCTGAAAAGGGGCTCTTTTCAAGTCAGCGAGCTAGTAGAGATGGAGGACTATTCTGAAAAAGCAAAACAACTAACCTGCAAAATAATTAAAAAGTACTTGAACTTGCAAATAGAAAGCTTTGCTGTGCAGTTACAGTAGATCTGATGCCCCAACTAAGCTTCAGTCTTTAAATGGTGTGTTTTACAGAGCAGAAGGCAACTGAATTAAGCAGGACTTTTGGAGAGCTAATGTTTTAGTGATGACTAGTCATAACCTGTTATTAAGATTTTTGCTCTTTTCTTTCTTTGAAGACAATTTTACAGAAAAAAAAAAAAAAGAAGAAATCCAGGAACTAAAGTTAATGCAGTTGTCATAAGAAAACCCCAAAATTGGTTTAGTCGAATCATAAAACTATGGGAAGTGTACTGTTATGCTTTTCCTACAAACTGGGAGTGCAGAGTGGAAATAAGTCTTCCACCTCTATGTCCTTCATGGGAAAACATTCTGAGTGCTGCAGTTTCATAAGTCTATTTGTTCAGCTTGAAATACATTTTGAAACTGTTCTGCTCAATTAGATAAGCCTGATGGTTGCTCAGCAAAGTTCTTAATTTTTAGTGCTGTGAAGTTGCAAGGAAGTTCCCTTAAGTGGTAGTCCCCTTGACATGGAAGGTGCTGAAATCCAACCTGAGCAAGCTGCTTTCCTTTCCTGTAGTCTCTGGCTGATCACCCTGTCTCCATGAATTTGTGTTAGGTACCCATTGTCAGCTGAAGCTGCAGCTTGCAGTATTTTAGTGATATAGAATTGTTACCCTCTTTTAAGAGGAGAAGCAATATCCAAACAAAGCCTGTGTACCAGGATTTTAGAAATCTGTACGGACATGAAAGAGTATTCCTAATGACTGTGAAAAAGAGAAAAATGCTGAAGTAATCACAAAATTTAATGAGTGAAATAGGTGTGTGCTTTTAGCTCTGTGGTGTATCTATTTCTTAAATACTTGTTATTAACAGTAAGGACTTTGCATATTAATCCTAAAACCTCTCTTTCTGGGGTGGATGGTGCACACAGCTGTTTTTCCAGCCGTATGAGTACAGTCTGTGTTTTAGTGATGGCCCAAACACCCATTCTTTTACTGGTGATTCTTCCATCAGGCTCTGAGCAGGTTCCTGCTGTGTGCACCAGAGTCAAATTGTTTGTGAAGTGAAATTTGAAAGGAAGACAGCATGAAAGAATTTCATAAGGAATATAAAATAAAACAAGATAGCTGTTGAAAGCTACAGGAAGCTTGAACTGGCAAGAAGAGAGGAAGTATTCTAAATTTATAATGAAAATTAATTATGCATTCATTGCATTTGAAGAGGTCAGACATGATGAATTTAAATAGTACATGAGAATGAAGGCCATCTTTTATATTAAAGGCAGTACAACAGGGTGATATGAGGAGAAGCAAAGAAATAAAGGAAGCAAATGAGGAAAATTGCAAGACTGAGGCAGTAAGGAACAAGAATATTTAATCAAACAGATCTGCTTTGTGACTAAATTGATTCATGATTTTCAGACAATTCAAAATAATGATAATTTATTAGCCATAAAATTATACTGAAAAATTGCTTAAAGCTGTTGGGAAAGTTAATAAAATAATAAATTTCGAAGTGGATTCTCTCCAGCTTACAACAACCTTTAAAACTTATACAGAGTGGAGTAATTTTTTCTTAAAATTTTATTCCTTTCTTACGTATAGTTGCTATATATGCTTCTTGTTCTTATGGGGGGAATGCTAAATTTTTTTCTGTTTTTTTGCTATCTCCTGTCACATTTATCATGTTTCCACTACTCCATTTCATTTGTGAATGTAGTATCCAAGAAAAGGGATTTAACAAAAGCCTGAGTAAATGCTGTATGGGCTGTCTGGCTGTAGGGCTAAAGCAGGGGATGTTGCTCCACTTTCTGGGTTACTGGAGCAGAGAGTTATTCTTAGCAGGGATTGACTGTACTGAATAATATAGGCAGAAATTCAGCAGAACCTTTCTGCTTAACACTGTTTAATACATGCATTCTGGGATGTATGAAGATACCACATTGCTCAGCCACCTTTCTGTTAGATAGTCAGATACTTTGGAGCTGGGGATCCTATAATTTTCATGCGAACTTGGACAATATTTACATTGATAGCTAAACACTGTTGTCAGACCCAACAGTTTATATTGGTATGGAGCTTGAGCATACATAAATAGTTTGTATTTTGGAGTGTGACTGGGAAGTCAGAAACTTGCTCTGGCTCTCCTGGCAAAGGCATACCTTTAGTCATGGAAATTCCAGGTGAAATGAGTCCTTTAAGAGTTTAATTTCTATAGCCCTGAGCTAAGCATCATTAATGGCAAATGAAATCAGACAGGCTTTGTGGCTAAGAAGGCTGAAAAAAAGTTGGAACAGAAAATAGTAAATTGCCGTCTGAGCCTTTTACATAACAACACAGTAGGGAAGTAAAGAGTTTTTCCCAGAGGGTGGTTTCATGTACCTTGTTGTCAATGGGCTGCAAGGTTACCAGAGCAGGAAAGTGTTCTGGATAATTCCCTTATGGCAGTTGTTATGATTCACTGTTTTGAATAGTATCCCCAGCTTTACTTGGGGGAATTCTCCAGGCAAGCTCCTAAAGCATCACATGGAACCTAATAGCTTTATTTTTAAATTTTTTTTATCACAGACATATTCTTCATTTACTTATAGTCTGCACTGAAAATGGCACCATAATTCCTCTAGCCACAATTAGATAACTGCAGTTAGGATTAATCAATACTTATTCTTCTGAAGAATATTATACTGACATTGTGGAGTATATCTCTCTCTGTCCTGACAAATACAATTACCACTGGAACAGCAGCCTAAAGTCCCCCTAATTAATGTAATTGGTTATTTCCAATTAAATATTTAATACATGTGCTGTCCTCATAACTTAGAATCCTAGAAGTTCAGTGTGATAATCTATTAATGACTAGTTATTGTACTGTGTTTGGTGAAAACCCTAACAATGTTGGTGGTGGGCTTTTAATAAATAGGATTTTTGACACCTTTTAAGGTGTGTTGTGTTTTCATGTTGTATTTCCTTTTCCCTTGTGTTTTCCTTACTCTTCACCCTACAAATGAGTGTAGTTCTATGATAGTTTTATGATATTTCTTCTTACCCTCACCAAAGTGCCTGGGGTTACTGTGCATTTGCCCCATGAACAAACTTCGGGGCACTGAGTAACCAAATTGGAGATAATTCTCTTCTCCATGAAACTCACAAATATTCGATAGTTTTTGGAAAAACTTGTAGATGTTCATGAGAAAGACACACTAACAAGAATATGGTGGGCTATCAGCACACCAGATCAAGCAGAAGTTTGTTTCTTAGAGGAGCAATGGATAAAATGTCTTATTTTCAAATTACCATTTTAATGATCTCTGAGGGCTTAATTCAATACCAGTCATGACTTAAGTTTTGCTTTAAATTTAAAATTAAAATTTTATGCTTTTAAAACTTCTTTGGAGTATTAAAGCGTTTTAACATAATTTCTCTCATTTGACTACCTCTGTCCTGAACCAGAGGCACAGCAGGGAAAAGTCCTTCCCTGCTAGGATCCAGTCAAGTTTTCCTCATCAGTTAGGTTGACAGCAGGTTTAGCCCATTTATTAATTACAATTGTGATTTGTTAGAACAAACAAGATTCCAACCCTTTAGGAGGCCTACCTAGATTATAAATAAATAAAAACCCTTGAAAAATTCTTCAAGGCAAGACCTAAGCAAAAAAAAAGAAGGGATTCTACTTTGACACAATTCTAGTTAAGTGGAGAGTATCTTCTTTCGAAAAATTATTCCAGATAAGTTAGCAATATGTTAATGGTCAACAAGTGTGTGTGTTTTTGTTTTTGGTTTTTTTTTTTGTTTTTTTTTTTTGCTTGCTAGAGGCTCATCAAAACAAAATGTGTGATGAACTTATATATGAATCTCCTTGTGAAAAATCTATCTTCAGTACTGGAAGTCGTTGTCTCTTCCTTCTTGTGAGTCTGATTGTATTTCCAGCTTTGCGGCACCTTGTTTTTATCTACTACTCAGCAGATAAAATTTTGCAACAACAGTGATTACTGTGTATTGTGGGTTGGCAGATGCTCCTCTTCTTTTTCAAGAGAATGGATGCTTGCCAGGTCCTTAAAGGGATCTCTGGAGGTCATCAATCTAGTCAAACTCCCTACTCCAGAAATGCAACCACCTTCTTCAAAATTACCATCCAGCAAAATTAACCAAAAGAGAAGGTTAATTTTCAGATATCATTTTCCATGTGGCATTTGGTATCTAGCAGACTTCTTCTTGAGCAGAACCCAAATACTAATTCTGGGGGCATGGTTGTTGTAAATTGCTACAAGAGCTGCTCTTTGTGTGCCAACAGATACAAGAGATTTAGATGATTGTCAGCTGTCGTCGTCAACTACTGTATTTAGAAAATCTGAGCCATTTTGTGTTAGAGGCAGGTAGTGTGGCAATTTAGTTGGGTAGCACTAAGATTATTGATTTCAGATTTTGAGAGGCTTGTTAAATATATTGTGAAGGCCAGTATTCATTCACTTATTTTTTTTATGAATGGCCATCAACACTGAAACCTCGAAAGTTGAGTGTACAGTAGTGACATGAATAAACCTCATGCTAATGTCTTCAAAAGAAGCAAATAGCTGTTTATAACAAGCAAAGTCATATTTCCTGTGCTGACCTGGCTCATGTCTCCCTATTTACCAACACTTATGATTTTCATTATTTCCAGTTTTCTATACCTCATTCTGTGAACAGGGCTGTAGCCACTCCATTTCTTGATACAAACCCAGTATTAGCAGTTGTGTCTGGTCTCACTGTCTTGGGAGCAGTATTTATGAATTTTCTTCTGTGGCAGGGATTTGCCTCCAATACTTTACATGCCTCTATCCATTGTTGCACATTTGTCCATGAGAAGCAGAAAGTAATATAATGCAATCAAATAATCTGTTCATCACTGGCACTAGAACTTCAGAAATGAAAATGTTTTTCATAAATAACTTGGATGACACTTTTTCAAAGTGTAAGAGCTCTTGTGCTGTGAACTGGACTCACCTCTTTGTTACACTGATGATAAAAGTGGTTCTTTGGTTGCACTTCTTGGGCAGTTCCAATGAAAGTCAGGGATCTAGTCCAGCTAAAAACATTGTAAAACAGAGCTGAATTTGAGTCATTAACATGTTTTTCTTCAGATGTAAGATTTGGTTTCACCAATGTGCTGCTATAGTGGGTTGCTTTTGTAACTACGTTTGTTTTTTGAAGTTGCCAATATGACAATGTTTTGTCAAGGTATGTGAGACCCACAGAAAGGAGAAGGATATTGTGGGCAATGGGAGTGTCTGTGACCCAGAAAGTAGCACAGAAGTGCATTTACCCTGTGTGCTGATGACATACTCACTTTGTTTTTTCAAGAACTCAGTTACTCGTTTTCCCACTCTATTATGTTTGTTGGACAAGTGCCACATAGTTCACAATCAGCAGAAAACTGAGGTCACACCATTAACATTTTTTGGCATTCATAGCTAGCCATTTTTCCCCTTTTAGGAGAACACAACTTTGAAATAAATAAATTTAAAAACCTGAAAGCTAATTGTAGTACCTTGTAGATTGACAAGTTGGTTTTCCAAAAAAACGTTGCTACCTTACCATACCTGTTGGCAACTTTTCAGTCATTCTGAAAATCAAAGCATTTGGTTAGGTATGTCAATGTAAATACCACTGTCTGACTTAAGTGTTCTGTGTTGTTTGGCTCGATCTTTTTCCACAATTTTAAAGTGGCTTGTAGTGTCTTTTCCTTGACAAAGAAGTTAACAGCCAAAGAAAACATAATTGAAAGAGGCTCAGATTGTGGACATTTAATATCTGAGCTGTTCATCTTTGTACATCTGGGAAGTTGCTGCTTTGATCTGAAGGTCTGTGGGATCAGTTGTAAGGCTGATACTTATGTCACTGTTTTAAAGCCCTAAATGCTTTGTGCAGCCGCTCCTGATTTTTCAGTAAGATGTATTCTCTTTCTGAATATTTCTATCAAAAATCCTGAAGGACCAGATGGTACAGGATTCACTTCATGATTGACTTTCAGATTCAGCCTGGACTTAATAATTTGGAATTTCAGTTCTGGTTTAGCTGTGACCATGTATGGCTTTATCCCACCCCAAATTTCTCCCTCTCTGCCCTCTTCTTGCTTTCCCAGTGACTTGTACTGACTTGAAGTGGGAAGGAGATTGTTCCACAGTTGGGTGATTGTAGCTTTTATTTTGGGTGTGCAGGCCAGGTGTGACCCTTTCCAGCTATGAATGATTGTTCCCCTCTGTCACCAACCCCACCCATGGGCTCTGCTTCAGGATGTGCTGCAGTCTGTACCAGGAGCTGCTCGCTTTCATTACCTTTTCTCTCATTATGCCTCAAAGCAGAAAAGCATCATTTCAGCTGCTGTCTGCCCCTGGCTTCAGACAGCACGGCTCAAGGAAGGTTTCACAGGATATGTCTGTGCACAGCTGTATTTAATGAATATCTCCTGAGGATTTTTGAACAACACTGTATTTAAAATTACTAAAATTCATTCTTTAAAAATGCTTTTGTGAACATTTCATAGTCATGCCCAAACTGTTCTCCATGTTTTGTGCAGACAAGGAGAAATTATTTCAAAAGAAACATCGTATGCCATTCTGGATGACATCCTGCTGCTTCCCAACCATTTTTTTGTTTGCCTTTTTTTTCCTCTCTGCTCCATCATATATTAATTTGGTCTCTTCCTCCTTCAGAGACAGATGGTGAGCTGGTGGTACTAATGAGCTCCCTGCTGCCCAGGGAAGGCGGATTGAAATGCTTTGTGTTCTGAGAACTAACAGGCTGAGCACCCTCACTGAGGATGTAACACATGTGATGAAAGGTTTGATGCACAAATACTGTAGCAGACTTTTTTTCACGGGCACCTATGAACCGTGTTTCCCCAAGAGAACAACTTCCTAAAACAGCCTTCCTAATAGTCCAATCCTTACTGTGTTTATTGGAGTATTGCTCTGACTGCTACAATAATCTCTCTCTTTTATGGAGATGGAGAGAGCATTAGGTTGTGGACACATGGCAATTGAATGCCCTGCTTCTCTGGCATGAGCACACTGAGAAATAAAAACAAAGAGCACCTGCTGTTCCTCGGAATGAGTCTTTGAACATTTTAAAAACTTTCTTGGCAGAAAGCCATTCTCTTCTAGGCTGACTTTAAAAGGAATGCAATTAATTATAGGAGCCACATACCTCTAAGGTAACAAAATATAATTATCCAGGGATTCATGATGGATTCTGTTATGTCTTGTTTAAAATGTAACAGGATTGTCAAAAGTGACTTGTACTGAGGATGCAATTAAAGACAGATCCAGTTGGCTGGGAAGGCTAATGGCTGTAGTCATGTGACCAATTCAAGGCTGCCTGCACATTTTGGAATGGTAGTTATGTGGATTCAGCATGTTCATGATGAGTATTTAAAAACCTAATGAATTAAGATTCTGAGAACTTTTGCAGTAGATTCATAAGATGTGCACTCTCTAGCAGAGACCACAAAGATGGATCCATTTTCCCATACTCAGCAGAAAAACTCTGGTGAGACAGGATTTCTAATTGAGTGAATGTGGAACATTCAGGGTTTTTGTGTAAAAAACCAAATAAATACTAATATCAGAGTAACTGTCTTTTTGTATGAGATGTCTCCTTAAGAGAGACCATTTTGCAACTAAAATGGAGAACATTAAAAAAATCAAGGCTTTCTTTTAAATTACTACATAGAGATAGATCACATATGTTTAGGGGATGGATAGTAAATGTAGCTCTAACCTGAGCAACTATTATAGCTGATAAAGAGGTGTGTGACTCTTATCAAAGCAGGTGCTTTGATATCTGTTGATTCAGGATAGTACCCAGTCCACATTTAAGTTAATTACTGTATACTAGCAAGTAACAGATGTGCTACAGATGGCTAGGGTGATTAAAATAAAAAAGCTCATAAATTAAGATTTTACAGGTTTGGAAGCTAACAATAAATACATGAGTTAAAAAGGACTATATTAAAACTCAAATATATTAGTAATTGAACTAAAACAATATATATATATATATTTATTTATTATCAATCAGTTGCTGTGAATAGGATATTGAGTTACACACTCATTCCCATTTGACTTTACTCCTACTCTGCCAGCAGTCTCTCTGTGTGTGTACTCTCTTCCTGGTTCTGTGCTTTCAGCAGCTTTCAGTAAGAGCATAAAATGAGGGTCAGTCTGAAAGTGGCTGGAAGTTGGTTTTGGTTTTGTTTTGGTTTTTTTTGGGGGTGTACATTTACATTTATGGAAATAAACCTTTTTACAGACCTGTACTTCACCAAGAACCCTTTTACCAACATTTCTAGTTTATGGCTGGAAATTCTATGGTGAAGGGAGAGGGGGCCACACATAGACAAACAAATACCTATCTCAGAAAAAGCAATGTGGTCCTGTAGACAGTGCAGGGTCAAGAAGCTGAACCAAGGGTTCCCACAGTGGATATATTGATAAAGGTCTTTTGTTTTGTTGTTCTTTTACCCTTGTTTTCATCCTAAGTCAAACCATAGCAATATGGAGTCTCAAAAAATTTTATGACAAGAAAATGGTTTCCTGCCCAGCTGTGAAGGGAGGAATCATTGTAAGGTGAGAAAGATTATGAAATATTAGTAGAGGAAATTATACAATCTCAGTAATATAAATGTGTATGGATAGACTTACCCAAATTCCAAATTTATAACAAAAATGTATAACACCTCATACATATTTATGTGTGTGTAGATACATATATATGATATTTTATTTGCCAAAAGGTGTTGATCTGAGCATTGTTGTGTCATGTGAGAAGATTAGCACGAGATGTGCTGCAGATATATTTCCTTCTTTCTTGTATTACATTTGCTTCATATTAATGCTTTCTATTAGTTTGGATTTTTTGATATGGTAGAATATTATGAAGTATAATGCAATACTGTTCAGACACATTTTAGGTTTGTTTTGTCACAGACACACCCTTAAAGTATTAGACAGGAAGAAATAATGTTGCCTTGGATTTGCACTATGAAGTACCTTATTAAAAATCACTTTTAAATTTCTGTCATGTCATATGAAAAAGTCATTTCCGTTTAATTGTGAGACAAATACCCCACCTCTCACCCAGATGTACAGGAGATGTAAGCTAAAGAAGTATTTAGAATTTATTAAACTTTCTAATTTCAGCATATGCTGCTGGCACTGGGGAAACCTGAGAAATTCTCTCCCAGTAAAGATAAATTGAGAGGAAATGCCTTATCAGTGCTGAATAAACCACCTCTGCTTTAAGTATGGAGAAGCTTGGTTATTTTGCATCCAATGAAACCTAAACATGTTGGTATTGGAGGCAGTTTCCCTTTGTTGAATTGTTGTCATAGTATACTGGCTGTCATTGTTAAATTTGCTCTGCCAAAATCCTCTGCAACTCGTTGTTTCCCAAGCTACATGGATTCAGCTCTTCAGGTCTGTCTTCACATTAGGTTATTCTGGTTTTTTTTAGGATAAACTTTACCTGTTCTCTTTTATTTTTTCAAAATGTCTTGCTATATCTTCTTTTACCCATCCTACAGGCATTGATATAGACAAATTATTGTGGGTAATTCTTTTGAATATAATCAGCACACGAAAAATGATGTATTTGGAATGTGAGCAGTGGAGTTCTAGCACAAGTGCTCTACTGCATCCAGATCATGTTCAAAACTGACTTCTGAATGTCCAACACTATAATTCTTTTGGCCAGGGACACAAGGCTGTCATGCAAATGGATCTGGATTTCTCTCCAGTCCCAAATCTGAAATCTCCTGGCTTTGCACTAGAAGGGATTATACTTGTTGCAGATGACAACTCTATAATCCACTATCAGATTTCTCCACCAAACATAGTTCTAGTCACAAAGCCTACTCAAGTTAGTGTCTAAAAAAATATTTTATCCTCTGCTGCTGTAGTTTTAAATTTTTCTTTCTGTGGGTAGCATGCAAAGGACTACAGTAAATTATCTCCTTTGCTGTTGTATACCACATCTCATTTGTAAGTACCAGAATTATGATGTGAATTCTTAATATTCCAATGCTGAGCACTGAAGTTGATGGAAATCTGGCATGTAGGATGATGGGATTATCAGTGTGAGTTCAGTAAAAGGCATGTACATTTTATTGCTTTAATCGGTCACTTTCCATAAAGTAATTTTAGAGTATCAAATTCTTTATTTTTGTCTAAAGATTTTGGTGGTCTCATGGAAAGAAACCAGTATCTAGGGGTGAATAATCGAATGAAGCTGCTACAGAGAAGGTGGAGAGCTGGTCTAAAGACTTCTTCACAGTCAACTTCACTGAAAAAACAGAAAAGTGAGATGAAGGAGATTCTCCTGACAGTTTTGTGTTTGGGGTCAATCAATTTTTATTACTGACCTGGTTGATGGACTAGAGAGTGTATATATTTAATTTGTATAACTTGGAATCTGAAAGGTTTCTAAGCATTGTTGGAAGACAAAACTGGAATTCACTATGATGTTGGCAAACTGAGGAAATGATGGGAAAACTGGAGAAGATTAATTAATAGGTCTAAGGGCAAACTTTTGCACTTCAGCAGGAATTGACAGCTTCACAGCTACTAATTACATGGAAATTTTACAGAAATAAAGCTCAAGTTTTAAAATTAACCACAAACTGAACTTCAGTACTGTCTTTTTAATGCAGAAAAGTCATGCAAACCTCACACTGGAATATATGTATATCTTAATTTATGTGTAAAAGACACAGATTAGTTCTTCTGGCCAATTTGACTTTGTAGGGCATCAGATGGGAGTGAGCCTAAAGAGCATCAGGGGTGAAGGAGGGGCTAACAATTGACCTGTGACAAAGACCAGAAGAATGTGGGGGTTCTATTTTAAAGAATAGCAGACAGTGGGCAATGTGTTAATCAAATATAATAAAAAATACCAGCAAAGAGGATGCAGACTCTAAATGCATAATGCTAGATGGTGAATAACAAGCTTACATGTCAGCAAAGAAAACACAAGTTAGAAAATAGGGAAAACTTTATAGTAACATACTATTTGGATTATTTGCCTGAGGAAGTTTTAAAATCTTAATTACTGGAGGTTAATAAATGTACAAACAAACATCTGTTAGGGATAATGTATAATTTACCTGCCTTGGCAGTGATGGAAATTAAGTAGGCGTCGTTTAAAGAAACTTGCAGCCCTGATGTCTAGATCTCTCTTTGGGTTTGTTTGTTTGTTTGCTTTGATTCTAATGGAAAATTGATATTATCAGAAAAGAAATTCTGGGCTTTAGGACTCCTTACTGCTTTGTGTGCTTAAAGCCTGAAAAATTTCACCTATAGGTAATATTGTTTAAATTTTCATTATTAGAGTTTCTTAAGTTAGGCAGATCAATACCGTTACGTTGATCGATATTTATTTAATGTATCTGTGGTGGGGTAATATCAGATGTTCTTATCCTTTTGGTTTGTGGTAAATTGTGTCTTCCTTCTGAAAAGCTTTTTTTTGTGACCATGCCTAAAATAAGCACTTTTATCTGCTCTGATGTCTTGGTGGTAAATGAAACATATTGTTAGTATGTTGGCTTTTTAAAAAAGTGTCAGAGTTATTCTGATAACTCTTGTGACCTTCTGAAAGTGGTAATTTTGAAAGCACATTAAGAAGGTTAATAGACTCCACTGGCACATTGCCCTGTGTGGCTTTAGGGTTTGTTACCAACTTCCACAGCATTGGTGCAATAAAATAAAACTTGCCTCCGTGCCTTCAGTCTCATTGTTACTCTATGCTACTCTACGTAGCATGATACTGTCGTGTAAAGTGGCATAAGCTCAGACTGAAAAGTAATGAGACACCTTTGTCACAGAGGGGAATAGCCTACAACAGGAGCTGATGGGAGTTTGAGAGAGGCAAAGGATTCAGTTTCTTATATCCCTGTAATTGCCCTTGCCAAGGTGGAGGTGGGCATGGCAGAGCAGGCAGAGTGCCCTGGGGTGTTTGAGGTGGATGGGACACCTGAAGGAATCCTTTCTAGATGTGAGTAGTTCACCAGTAATCCAACAGTTGGCAGCTGTTCTGCCTGCCCCCAGGATGTTTCATTTTTCATAGAGGAAACATGTTTTTAATCCTGAGAGGTGCTTCTGTCAATGTGGATTACAGGTATGCTGGAGATGTGTGCTTAGATCTTCTGTTCAGTAATGGAAGGATTGAGGTCTGAAACACTTTTGCTGAGTTGAAAGTTATTTTTACAGTACTTGTATACAAACAATTAAAATTGTATACAAAAATGTAGTATTTTTAGACACTGTGACAATAAATTGGAATTTCACTGCTAATTATGACTTATACTCAAACAAGAAGGTTCCTTTAGATTTTTCATGATTTGCATAATTTCGCACTTCTACCCTAATGCATTTTCAGTTCTCTTTGTTGTCTGAAATATCTTTCAGATCTGGAAGAAGGAACAGTTTCTACCAGGCTTGTTTGTTCCAAGTTGCAGCATTACCTCATGGACTTATGCTGTGAAATACAGAAAACAGTTAGCCCTGTTAGCACCCCTGGATTCTCATGAAAAGTTCATAGAATCATAGAATGGCTTGGGTTGGGAGGGACCTTAAAAATAATCTAGTTCCCAACCCTGTGCCATGGGCCAAGTTGTAAATGAATTTGCTATTGTACACAGATGTCAGCTCCATAATAAAGGTAGAATGCTGGAATCAGTTCCCTTTATTGCTGGATTCAACATCCATTTTTAAGAAAAGAAAATCCATTGACATGTTTGCTAATAGGAGTAGCCCACTGTCATTAGTGGAGGGTGTGAGCAGTGTCCATGGCAGTACTTGCAGGGCCTTAGCTGGAGGTTGGTTTATGTGGCTGTTACGTGGTATGGCCTTTTCCACCTGCTTACATTTTCAGACAAGTATGAACCCTCACCAAATGCAGGTGAAGAAGAGGAGCTAAGAAATGTTTGTGCTATTGACTGATGGCATTTTGACTTTTCCATAGTGAAATAAAATCTTTATGAGAGCTGAAGTATTCCAAAATATTAACCAGGTAATTCCAAAGTTGATATTGAAAGAGGGATGTTTTCTAGTGGCAAAGCACTGCCAAAAAGGCAGAAGTGTAGACCAGCTAAAGAAGCACTTTTCTGTGAATATGTTTGTTGGGACAGGAATGGTGATGGTTCTGCATCTCCATGCAGCAGAAATCACTTTTGTTTTACAGTTCTGTTGAGTCAAATTACCTCTTATACTTCTGCTCAGTCACTATTAGTTCCAAAGAGAGGAGCAGTGTGTTCTGGGGAGTTCTTAGGCAAGAGAGCATTATTGAAGGCATATGCAGTACACATGGAATAATTGAGAGACTTGTTCAAGGGTACAAAGTTCTGTTACAAGTGGTTCATGAAGTGGACAAAAAAACCCTCTTGAACTGCTCCCCCTGCACACTTCTGTTGAGATGGTCTCAAGGTGGGGAGGAGAAACAGTGATTTTGATTATGGAAATACCTTTTGCTTTGGATGGGAACATGTTCTCAACTGAAATGATTTTTAACCACTTGGATAAGCAGATTTCGAGATAAAATCATGTATTTCTAAATGCTTGTCTGTAGGGAAGGGGAGTAGGAAATTAACATTTACATTATGAAGGACTCTTTAAAGAATGAACTATTAAGTTAGAAAGTGTTGTTGTTCTGCATCAGCAGGGATAGTGGCAGAGAAATGGAAGGATAGTACTGGAATACTTGTCTCTGGAGGAGCAAGTGGTTTTCCTTGTGAGCACAAGGTGACCAGGAGCTCTGGCTCCTGTGAAAAACCTCCACAACTGAGAAAAGCAGAGCAGCTCTCATTAGCTCTTGTCTTCTGCAAGTTCTGCCAAGCTCCAGGGTGTATTTGGGTGTCTCAGTGTGGCATGTAAACAGAATCAGCCCTGATAGGAATTGTTACCATGTACTTCATGGCATGTAGACCCAATTCCATTTTTCATATCACTCTTTTTCTAAACCAACTGTTGTTCTCTAGGAGCAGACTGGACCCAGTGTAGGTCCTCTGCTTCTGTCTGCAGGTGTTTATTCTGAGGTTGGGAACTGGCATTGTTTTGTTCCATGGTTGCAATTTGATGGACAGTATGGTAACATTACTCCCATAGTGAGGATTAACTGACAAGCCAACACCACCATGGAATCATTGAAGGTGCAACCCAGAGGAAGATTGTGGCAGTTAATTTTCCCTCAGAAGTCTCCTCTGTATTTGAATTGAGTGTGCTTGAGATTGCAGTTGAGTTTGGTTTCAAACAGGAAGCATATGGCAGCTGGCTGGGGAGACAAGTCTTGTGCTGGGATACAGGACATCAAAGAAGCCACATGCCTGATTGAATCTCTTGTTCTGCTTGAGTCAAGCAACAGAATATTTTTTTCTGTGAATATTAGCTCATATTTGAGAATTAATTTTTTTCAGTCCTGTCTAGACCTGTCTTTTGTTCATCTACAAATAGACTTCAGCAAATGGCAAAAGGATTTTCCAAATCAATAGATTTTAACTTTGCATTACAGAACTCTTGAGGATGGCAGTCAGAATTTATAATCACAAATTCTAAAGGAAGAACTCTGGTTTTCCAAGTCTCAAGTTGATCAGGCAAAACTAAATTTACCTGACCTCTGACAGGCCATAAGGAGACATTTCATTTTATACTGAGCAAGATACAGGTCAAGAATTACTTTACAAATATTCTGAAGCAACTATCATTGATACTTTGTAAACAGTAATTTATCTGAATAACATAATAACAGTGTTCTGTGATATACTAGTGTATTGAGATGAATTTAGTGTTCATACACATAGAAATCACAGAGCTTGATTCCAAGTGATTTACTTAGGTATGTGCATTTTTAAAGGATGAACTGTTTTCTGGCTCCTAGCATCTCTTCCCTTCCTGTATACATCTTTGCAGAATATTACCCTTTTCAGGAAATGAAAATTGTTTCACCATTCTCAGTTTCACCTTTTCTCAGTTATAATGGAAACTAGGGTGGTGAGAGTGGCAAGTGAGGTCTGCAAGCCCATGGGCCAGTGCTTCACAGCTGAGCTGTGGAACTGCATTGCAGGTGTGTTGTTTTCAATTGGCAGTGTATAGTGATATTTGAAATGTTCTGACAGAGAACCCCTTATTTAACATTTTTGGAACCAGTTGCCTACAGAAATTATACCTGATATTTAAGGAATTTGTCTTCTCTTTTGTGAGACAGGACAGTAAATTGACACCAAGTGTTCTTAGGCTAAAAGAGAAGATAATAGAAAATTCCAAGGCAAATGCAAATAGGCCTTCTCCACTTTGTCCAAGAATGTCTGACATTGCTATCAGTACTGTTAGTACTGATGCTGTACTGGCAATTTAGATTAAATCTGTGCCTAGCATGTCCCATTTTCAAAGTAAGGATTAATGCATTTCTCTCTCCTTGCTGTGCTACACACTGAGTCTTGTGTAATCACTACCTAGAGATAAGAATGAAACGGGAAGAAAAAGTAGCAAAAAACAATGCTATTGTCATGGGGAAGGCAAAGAAAAGACTGCTAGAAAAGAAAGATTGTGTGTGCAATTAGTGCTGTGATAATAATTGGAAATGCAGTTACTAAAGGTCAGCCATCTCCAAAGGCAAATTTTGCTTTCCTGCTCATAGACTTTGAAGTGGTGGGGGAGAAGCTTGAGGGAAGTAACAAGCAGGGGTAGGGTGGGCAGCAGAGGATAACAGATCGTGTTTCCCTCCTCAGGACCTTAGATCTTCTAATGATGAAGTCACATACATCTCTAGTAATTGTATGCCTTGCAGTATTGCTTATTCACTACAAGGCATGGAAGATACCTCTCTCTCCCTATTTCATTGTACTCTGCCTTTGTGTGTCTGCTGCTCAAGGGATTGAGGAGCAGCAGAACTAATTCTCTCCCACATTCTTTGCCTTTTGACACATTTACTAAAAAAGACAAGGTATTTTTCCCCCAAATCTGTACCTAAAGATTTGAAGAGACAACTACAAAGCATAAAACTAAAGCCTGGAAAATCTAACTACGTATGCATAACCCAATCTGTATTTTCTTTAAGACATTTCATTAAAAATCTTACATAAATATTCTTCTTTTCTTTCCTTTTATACTTGACAGTATATGTGTAAAGATGTGAGAGCCTGAATGTGGTGTTACTTATTGTTGTTATTTAGTAAAGCCACAGAGCTGAAATGAAAAGTAGTCCAAACCTCATAATAATAAGTAGGCATGACTCATGGATTACTTCTAAAGTATTTGTTCCATTAATCCAACTCTACTGTGTGGTTTGAAAGTAATTACATTTTGAATATCAGCGTGAATAACTTAAAGGTTTGGGATCACTTGAAGTTTCTTATCAATCATCAGCTAATACCCCTTATAATTTGTATTTTTAACAGAATAAGTGACTCAAGGCTACTTCTTATTTTACTTCTTTTTATAATTATTTACAACTTCCTTTGATTGTATGGTAATACCCTTCACATTTACATCCTTTAGTGTCTCAGAGTCTACAAGTATCAGTTCATTCAATTTTAATGCTTTATTGAGACAAATCCAAAATTTTCTCTGACCTTTTGTAATATTTGAGGGAATATGAAGCATTTGAAGCTCAGTTGTTTTGCATGTTTATTTATCTATGTGAAATATGCAAAATATTAGGAGAATCTGAGACAGATCCAAAAACTACAACAAAGGAAGTAATTATCAACTTTAAGTGCTAATCAAAATGCTATCCACACCTAGCTGCTGATAGCCCATATGTGGCCAATGCAAATAGGGACGTGATGTGACTGTTCCTTGTTATGCTAGATTAGTCAGTTCCTGGAGACACAGTACTAATATGGAGGACAATTTCTATGGGATTTGATGGGTCATCTGATTATCATATTTTGTATTATTTTTACTAATCTCGTGCAGTAGAAGAGATGAATTTCCGAGCAGGTAAATAAAAAGTGCAACTGTATTCACACACAAATATTCTGACTTGGAAGGGGGCCAAAAGGATCATCGAGTTCAACTCTTAAATGAATGACCCATACAGGGGTCGAAGCCACAGCTTGGGCATCATTAGCACTCTGTTCTAAATTGGAACAAAAGATCACTTTTCCTTCTAAGACAGTTAGGCATGCAGCAATTCGAATATTTAGGAAACACAAAAGAAAATTATTGTCATATGTAATTTTTTAATGTAATAATGCTAATGAAGAAAGGAAAGCATTACCACTTGAATATATTTCCATACTCCATCACACTCCTTTTTGTGACTCTGAAGTGCAGAAATGCTGGCTCCATGTTAGTGACAAAGGGAAAAATTCAGTTCCATACATTATAGGTCATGATGAAAGAGTAAACAAGCTTTGAGGATGCTTCTCAAACTTGCCCAGAGCTTGCTTAGTAAGAGGTAAGTAAAACCTTTTTAGATTCTGTAACTGTTTCTGGAAAGTATTTTGCACCTGTCTTCATCTCATGTAATGTGGCCTATCTTGGTCTCAAAAAATAATGTTCCTCAGTCCAAAAAAACAAAACCAAACCAATAAAAAAAACACAGCATAGAATGGCTTTACTTGTCTTTAACTATAAAGTGGAAGAATGAAATTTGTCTCTCTTAAAGTACATTACAGATGACCCTACTGTCCAAACTCATTTATTATTATTATAAGATCTTTTCAAACTTAAGATGTGCTGACATCCTGTCATTAATGCTCTTGTAAATTCTGAAGTAAACAGATTTCAAAGACACTTGACTGTTAGTGTGAAGACAAGGTCAAAGAGTTGAATGACACATCCTCCTTGAACAATAAGACTACCTATCAATCAGTTTTACTAGCAAATTCTTAATAAAGAAAAGAGATCAGAACATGACAAAAGTGTATCTTGGAAAATATATGTGCATGATGTCCATTTTGTTATCCTTGGAATGGTAGCTAATGATGAACAACCATTACATATGACCTGGAAATATGGTTGTCTCCTGTAGGAGAACCTCTTCTGCAGTTTATTACTTCTGAAAATATATTAAAGTGGTCTGAACTTTTTAAGTAACTAAACTTAAATGGGTACTGAACACATTTAAGTAACTAAAAGAAGCAAGATGGTTAAATTTAATTTAAGAATGATCATGTTTTAGTGTTGATAATTCATGGATGGTAATTTACAGACATTAAACATTTATTTCAATTATTGCATTCACTGATGATGCATTTGGCAAATACACGCTCAGAAGTTAGGTAATTTTTGTCTTTCAATATGCTGAAAGATTTTGGCACTTTTTAGCATGGCCTTTGGTGTCACTATCTTTCTTTTCCGTAAATTTTCTGTAGCACTTTTTCCACAGGGTTAGATGTTAGAGATGGGTTAACAAATGGTAATGTTAAATACAGCCAGTCTCCCACTTTAATAGCAGGATACAGTCTAAAGTTAGACAGATGGTTCTGGAAGAAGGAAATTCCATTTACCTATTAAGTAAATATATAGAAACAACAAAATTGTGACTTGAATATCTCATTGTTATTAGCAAGAATATTTAAAATTAGAGAAAATATAAAATGCCTGCACGATAAAGCAATTCAGGTGTTTCAGCAATCAAGGAGTTATATGTGTCTTTAAAAAATATATATATATATATATATATATGAGTATAATGAGAGTTTGTCTCAGTAAAAAGAAAACAATTCATACCTGGAGATCCAGTCGGATCCAGTCTGCATACAAGATACATTTACATAAAAATTTACACATATTTCTATTGCATTTAAATTTATACATATTTATATATGTAAATGTATCTTGTGTGGTGAATTTGGCAGTGCTGGGTTAATGGTTCATTGGTTGATAATCTTAGAGGTCCTTTCCAACTTAAATGGTTCTATGATTTTATGAGAAGAGGAGCAGATGGCACTCTGTGGTTTTCCATGGGATATTCCACAAATGTAGGGCAGAGGGCATTGAGTGACTCCTTCTAACCGCCTCACTGTTGTTTTCCTCAGTGATAGCTGGAATCTGGATTTCTTTGAAAAAACTGCTCTGGAGTGGAAATGATTTGGAAATAAGAACAGCAAATGTATCTTGGTCTCTTCCCAAATGTTGGCATGTTGGGTTTTAATTTACTGGTGTAAGATCAAGCTGGTTTCCAAGTCATGTGTAAAAGATATTTAATAAAACATGTCTGGTGGGACTAGTGGCTAGAATTTGGGATCTGTGCATTTATTTGTAGAGTTGTTGTGTCATGCTGAACTTTCCCTGTGAACTGGAGGCTTGACCACATATACCAAAAGCTTTTCCAAGGCTTTCATAGGTTAAATTCCCCAAAGTGGGGGTTTAGAGTAGAACCAACCACAGCAGAAAAGGATAAAAAAAGCTTTCCTTGGGCAAATCTACTTTTTTTCTCTTTATTTCAGCTTGACTGCTTTGGGCAGTTGAATAGGACTGAGCTTTATGACTGCAAAATGACATTTCAATAAAATGCTTTTGTGCCACTTCAAACGTAGAGTTTGGGATACAACTATAATTTCAGACTTCACATCCAAAGATTATGCAGGTTTTGTGTTGTAAGCACTTTCCTTATCAGTAAATGTGAAGGTTTCTTTTGTTGGCTTAATCCACAGTGCTGCCAGTTAGAAACTTCTTTGGAACAAGCACACTCCAAGCAGAATTCAGTTTTGCTGAACTTAAAGAAAAATAACAAATCATTTGGTTTTAGTTTGTGAAGTTGTGGATTCCCCAGCAAATATGCAGTGAAGTTCCTTGTGTGACTTGGTGATGCTTTAACTATGTTGGCTGTCTACAGAAAATTACTTTTGATGCACAGTATCTTCAACAAAGTAAAATTATGTAATTTAACTTTCAGTAACTGCAGAATCACAAGTTGAGTGGCGTTGGAATGGAGCTCTTTGACATCATTGAATCCAGCCCCCTTGATCAAAGTACAGTGATCTAAATCTTGTCCAGTTGACTTTTGAGTATCTCCAAGGATGGAGATACCACAAGTTCCCTGGGCAGCCTGTTCCACTGTTCAGCCACCCTATGGTAAAAAAAAAAAGAAAAAAAAATTCTGTTTAAATGGAGTTTAATGTATTTCAGTTTGTGTCCATTGCCTCTTGGCTTATCACTGAGCACTGCCAGGAGTCTGGCTCCATCTTTACATACTCACCTCAATTTTTTATATACATTGATAAGGTCTCCCCTCCAGGCTGAGCAGCCTCAGTTCTCTCAGCCTTGCCCGTTGTGAGAGGTGCTCCAGTCTCTAACCATCTTTGTGGCTCTTTGCTGGGTGTACTCCAGTGTGTCTGTGCCTCTCATTCTGAGGGGCCACACTACTGCAGCTGTGTCTCAGCAGTGCTGAGTGGGAAGGATTCACCTCCCTGGGCCTGCTGGAAATGCACTTCCTGATTCAGCTTGAGACACTGTCAGGTGCCTTTGCTGCAATGGCACTTTGTTGGCTTAGGTTTGACTTGATGATCATCAATTCCTTGTCAAACCACCACACCCACCAGGACCTCCAGGGCTTTTTCTGCCAAGCTGCCTTCCAGCCTGTTGGCCTCCAGTACCTACTGGTGCATGGGGTTGTTTCTTCCCAGGTGAAGTACTTTCTACCTCACTTTGTTGAGCTTTATGAGAATCTCATTTGCCTGTATCTCTAAAAGATGTTGTCGTAGGGTGACGGTATG